>JAEUWP010000091.1:0-164944 GCA_018524725.1 Podaxis mareebaensis | reverse complement strand
AAATCAGTATAAGAGTCTCAATTCATTCAACATTGATCAGTATACACTGGTATTGTCTGAATATTGAGTTCTAACAGGAACCTCTTCCCCAAACTCTGCCTCCTGTGTACTTATTGCAGCTGCAGACATCAGACTGGGCCAGACACCCAGATCTGGCATGTTGGATCGAGGACTGTCTGCTTGTGTTTCATGTGTGTTTACTCATGATGATGCCACTATGATATTGCTGACTTTTACCTGCAAGGCTGAAACAAAGCTGTTTTGTTTCAATGTCAACCACCTTAGCCACCATTCTGACAAGTTTTGAGAACTGGTGGATGCCTGTCCTCCCAGCAGACCCAAAGGCACTATTGAGGACCCCATTTTCCTGGAGGGAGTAAGCACCAGTGAACTGACATCCTTTGTTTGTTGGTTCTTCAATATGTGAGTGATACACTGCTGGAACAAAATCCCTGCTAATTGTAATCCAAACAGTGGCTGTAATGTAATCAAGACACATGGGGTTGATGAAGACTTGCTTGCTAGTGTATTGGCTGTCTTGTGTTATTGGAATGTCCAAAAGGGAGAGGAGTTCATGCAAGCAGGGTTCAATAACATCCTTCCTTCTTTGCACCCAAGTTGGCAGTTGGAGTTGGCAAGGAAACTCAAAGTTAAGGAGTGGGTTGGTCTGGCAGTGAAGGCACTGATCTTTTCCCCCATATATCTGCTAAAGCTAGAAGATATTGAATGGATTTTGGGAAAGGCATTCATCATGATTGTGAAAGCCTGAGACACATTAATTTGCAAGAGGTCTTTACATGCATTTTGCTCTCCCCAGGTTTCTGACATCCCAGCCTGCAATTGCCACATTTTCTGTGCAACCCACTGGGTGAATGGTTGGTGGGAGGGGGTAGCCAAACAATTGCTTGACCTTTCTAGATCAGTGGCTGTGGGAGGAGAAATGGACTGCATAAAGTCTGCAGTGTTCTCAGGTGTCACACTAGCATGTAAAGAAGCTCTAGTTGAGTTGATGGAGAGACAGGAATACTTTGGAAAGGGAGAGAAGATTATTAAAGCAGCAGTGGATAGAGTTAACAAACTGTATAATCTAGATATCTAGACAAGGTACAGATTACACAGTGAGTAGATATGATAGATGGGACTCTATTCATTTACATGCAAAAGGGGAGGCCAGAGGGAGCTCATTTGGAGGCAATGTGGTCAGTGTGAAGATCCATGATCTGGAATGGACATTGAACACTGGTGCAGGCCAGAATGCAAATAGTGGAGTGAAAACTGTCACACTAGCAGCATACAGCTGCTCCAGGGATGATGCATTGAAAGTGAGCCAGCAGATGTAGTTGCCAAAGAACGTCAAGGCATTATTGGGTGTGGGGACATTGGAGTATTATTGAAGGCAAGGTAGGAGGGAATGGTGAAGCTCTGGAACTATCCAGTAGCTATGAAGTTGGTCTATCTTGGGACTGCCCAATAATGGTGTGTCATTACCTGAGTTCATTAATTTGAAGAAGAGGAGGAGGAATACATGGGGGGAAGGGGAGGTAGTAGTAAGAAAAAACCCTTGATCGTAACAGCCAAACAATGTTGGATTATTGTTGATTGCTGAAAGCAGCTTGGTGATATCCCTTGATGGATTGATCCATCAATCCAGACTACTAGCATGAGTTCTTTTTAAGTAGACTCAACTGCTCACCTCTCAAGAACACCATGGCTAAGTTCACACCTACTCAAATGTAAGTGCTTGTCATTTTCCAAATATATGACACTGACTTTCCTTCATAGAGCCAGACTACCACTGCTTCTGTTGCTTTCTACTGGGTAGTCCTAGAGAAAAACATCATCTGAGGGTACTGGGTAGTCCCTGATCCTCTTCTTCCACCATCCTAGTTTGTGAATCAGGATGTCTCTGATGAAAGGCTGCTGCTGGTTTATCAACAGTGATATATACTATTTGCCCAACCATGATAGGCCACCTATAATGCCACCTTGAGATGAGGAAGCTGTGAGGTTTATACTGGGTGTTTCAAGGGCTGAAAACTTTGAAAAGCTGTGTTGGTAGAAGAAAGAGACAGAATGACTGGGCTTCATCCTGACTCACCCTGTTCCTTACAGCAGCATTTGGTTTGAGGCTTTGGCCAGCCTGCCCAGGTGGATTCACCATGCAGAGGATGGAGGCTATGTACTACCAGGATCAATAGGTACTCAGTGGTTGGCAATTGACAAATTGATATATGAAGTTACAGACATCCTCAGAAAGAGAAATAAACTGGAGTATATACACCCATTCCTTCCTCATCAATAGAAGTACTGGGCAAGTCACCCGATACAAGAAATTGCCATAGACCATATAGAGACTGGGAGAGATTGGTTTGCTGTCTGGATCAGATTGTTATTTTGGATGATGAGGAAGGTACTAGAAGACAAGGAGTTTGTTGAAGAGCTGTCACCTCCAAATTGGTTCAAGCAAATTGTGCAGGAGAAGAATGATCAGGCAACTCTTGATAGCATCTGAATTGCCCCTCTGCTTCAGAGGTTCTGGAACATTGACTGTGTAGGCCTCTGGCTTCACCACCCAAATGATGAGCTGTTCCAACCACATGCTCTGTGGTTCATCAAGCAGGGTGTGCTAGTGTAGTATTGTTGGGGCAACCAGGAGAGGGCAAGTAGTCAATGCAGTGACTTTTATTTAGTTGGTCCAATGAATGAAGAGTACCAGGTTGCAACCACATGGGTTGGCCCTTCACTTACCTACTCCAAATCCATGACTGCTGCCCCTATGAATCAGCCTGTGGGTATCACCAACCATGGTGAAAGCCCAATTGATGATTCATTCTCTCCAACAAACCTGACTATGAGCTGGCTAGCTCCTTTGAGTCTGACCATGAGTCCTTTCACTCCCCAAAGCCCTCTGTCCAGTGTAGACTAGGTGAATGATGCAAATGCTCCTCAGACCACTCCATTATCAGGAAATTGGGTTACTGTATTTATGCTACCATCTAAGTCTGGGTGTTCTGTTTGGGAGCCTTTCTTCAAAAAGCAGAAGCAAGCACATGAGCATAGATGCACATGGGAGACACCAGTTGAACAGCAAAGAAGAGAGGGAAGGAAGAGGAATCCACCTTCGATGAGTGCCCCCATCTATGTATGGGAATGGACTATCAGTGGTGAGTTTGTGTGACAGGTGGTACTCAAAGATGAAAGGCTAGACACTCTGAATGAGTACAGCAGACATCAGAGATGCTATGATCCCTACTACAATGAGTGGAATTGTTGCTTTGAATTCAGTCCAGATGATGACAACTCTGACTCTGAGATTGAATACATTGAGTTATTGGAGCCAGCTACCCAGACCACAGAAAAGGTGGATACTGAGCTGTAGCCATGTCCTGAAGTCAAGACTGATGTCCCACCACCACAGGAAATTGGAACAGAATTGAATGCAAGTGAGTACACAAACATCAGGCCCCCTTGAATGGTAACCAAACTTACTGCAATTTAAGCAGAAGTGGAACCACACCCCAATACCATGACTAGTCAGGTTATGCTCCCATTTCCCCTTGCTCAACAGTGCAAAGACTCTAATGGGGAACAAGTGCAATTCAAAGTGCTGCAGATACTTTCACAGCACTTCAGTTTCATCCCCCCTGTTCCATTACTGTTGTCCTTCACTAAACCCACCTCTGAGTCAGACTTCAAATCCTTGCTTTCAGCCCTTGGAACACATGGCATCAAATCATCAAACACATTCTTCAAGACACCCATCAGCCAGCAGTGCATGTTCTTCCTCAGGTCATTCATGGGAAGGTTGGACAAGAAGCCTGAGTCAGACTTGTGGGACCTCTCCCTGGACAACAGATGCACACTGTGTTATTCCACACATCTCAGTTCAATCAGGATCGTCAAGAACAAGGCAGAAAAACTCTATATGTTCAACTTTGAGAACCTAAGCACTGTTCTGTGGAGGTTGGCAGTCCCATCCATGGCAACTGCATTGTATGTTTGTCATCTTCCTGAAGGAATGTCTGAGGAGGAATTGGCTTGGGACCTTGTGCAGAATGGCATTCATTTCCACACTGTTCAACGTCATGACACTCTCCACATAGTGCCACTAGAGAAGCCTGCTGCAACAATGGTCTCCATAAGGCTCTCTGGTCATGTTTTTGACAAGAAGGACTAAGAATTTTATGAGAAACAATGTTAGTCAATCTTTTCCCTTTGATGTTCTTGTACCACTCTATTGAGAGGAGGATATGCATGGTGCATTGCTTCCCAATATCTCGGTCTTGCAGAGGGCATCTGAGGTCCCTGGGGAATTTGTGACAATACAAACAAAATCTTTACAGTGCAGGATAACAACAGAATTGAGTACATTGACAATAATTTGACAAATGAGGAGCTGGAGGTACTGTGTGGAGTATACAGAACATTTACAGGTAAGTGATACAAGATATACAAAGAGTGATATCCTAACATGTATATTGGGCAGGCATGGGCAAGGAGATTGCCATAATGTCATGGTATCCACTGATATGGACATTTGAAGGCAGTGGTGAAGACTTCAGCCGATGGACACCCTGCAATGAATATGAGTGGAAAAGGCACAATGACATGATCTTGAACAAGGACTCTGACACCAAGCTCCACTCTTCCATGAATGCAATGAAGTGGCATGACAGGGTTCGTGGTTTCAAAGACAGCAGAAAGGTGATGAAAACATTGGAAGATTTGTCAAGGAAGTTCTTGGAGGATGACATTGGCTGTCCTTGACAAAATATCGAACATCAAACTGGTGTGGACCCTCTCATTTGCCTTCTGAATGTGTTTGCTAGCTGTTGTTTACACATATAATTGCAGCTTTTCCAATACTCAACAACTTCCACCATTGCATTGGGATGTCCTTGAAGCATGCTGGTCACATAGTATATGTTTGCTGTTAATACTTACAAACAAATCTTGAACACATGTCTATGATGTTTTTTTTCACCTTTAAATATGATATGGAGTTAATGTACTCTTCCCAGGTCTTGCCATGATGACAGGTTTCAGTTCCTTGGGCAGCTGTGATAACAGAAGTTTAGAATATCTCAGAAGCACATCATAGATTCAGTAGTCAAAGTATTCAAACTATATGGCTCATCGTCATTGATCTTAGAGGTTGAATATTTTGAAGAGCTTGGAACCAGGCTTGGACCAACTCTTGAGTTCCATCTGTTGGTATCCAAGGAGTTTGTGCAAGGACTTGAAGATTTGGTGAGATGCAGATACAGCTGTAACCAGCATAAACCTCAACCCAATCCTTGCCTCATTTATGGTGCTCATATTTGCCATTACCAATTAAACTGTTTATGGTTAACTACATACCTAATTAGGATGGCTATGACAATACCTCGAGCTATCAGATCACTATATGATCAGCAGGTGTAGGTCATAGGTAATCAAGACATCAGACTGTCACACAAACAGCAGGAGATAGGTCATAGCTATAAACATAACAACATACCTGCATGAAGGAGCACATTGACCCAGACAATGCCTTTTGACAGAAAATGTTTTTGGATCCCTATAGGATCACATGGGATGGATCTACTATCTCTGTTCAAGTCATCTGGCTACACCATGTAATGAGGAGTGGGTGGGAGATACCCATTGATGCAGGCATCTGATTAAAACTCATAAGTGTATTGATTTTTAGTGCCTTGCTGGGACATAGAGGGGGCTTATTACACCTAGCTAGGTGACCCATTGTGGTGGTATATGTAGGTGGTTGCATTGTCTGGTGAGTGTTGCACATACCTATTTGGCTTTTGATGTGATCAATAAATGTCTGGATCAGGTCCTTGCTGCCTCACTTGTCCTTGACTGCTCACTAGACCATAACAACTATGTTTCCATTGAAATTCCTCAAAAATCAGACTCATATTGTATTGTATCTGGATGGAATCATGAGGAAGGAAGTGACAATTGACCAAGACAGGTGTATCCACAAAGCCCTATGTGACATTTGGTGCTGACTTGTCAGGGACTTGGGAGCTCAGGGAGTCAAGGGGCCTGTTGCTGGAGTAGTAGTGCAGGTACCCTTTTACTCATCCATAACATCATCACTAATGGTATTGCATATAGAAATCTGGATCACTCTTTGATGTCTGATCATCAATGGCACTCCACCATCAGAATCTTTGACTGGTTCAACATGAATGTCGCAACTGTACACATGCCAATGCCTCCTCATCGCAAGAATGTCCCATTCTATGGCTGTCATTGCTCTTGTGATGGAAAGAATTTCAGGCAGGAATACAAACAATATGTGAAAGTGTGGGTTAAAGCTAAATGATTGGGTAGATTTCTTGGGTACATAGAAGAGAGAAGCAATGAATGTTTTCTTGTGTGGTTTTCAATATTTTTTTTGTGTGCAGAACAAACAGTTTATGTTTTCAATGACATATATTTGTGTGGGGATATGTGAGCCTGCACACCAGATTCAATTATTCCATGTGCACAAAAAATCCACTACCTCTGACATTCCCACAAGACAGGGCCTATTCTGTGCACAGTAAGAAATGACTTACTCCATGCACAACAGATACCTATTCTGCATGCAGTAAGAAATGACTTATTCCACATGCAACAGATACCTAGTCTGCACACAGTAAGAAATGACTTATTCTGTGCATGCAAAAAAAAAATGACTTGTTCCATGTGTGCAAAAAGTGACAATACAATCTTTTATACTATATACACTAGTTACAGAGTGGCTAATTCGTGCACACAGCTACATTTTGTGCGCGGGGGTCTTTTATTTTTGTACACATTGGTGCACCATACCCACACACAGATTGTTTTCATGTGCGGAATATAATACTCATCAATAAGCCAAAACTACAATAAAATATATCTATTTAGTATAGAAACTGATTTTCACGCGCAAAAGATGTTTCACACAGGGGCTTTTATTTTTGTCCACGTTGGTGCGCCATATTGCATGGCCAAGTTAAAGTCTGTGCACATCACAATTAACTCTGCACGGCCAAATTGTACTCTGCATGGCCAAGTTGAACTCTGTGCACGGAATTGAAATGTGATGAAATTGTGATGTGCGCAGAGTTTAACTCGACCACGCAGAGTCCAGTTTACCTGCACAGAATTCTACTTGAGATATATGGAAGCCCAGACAGACTTGTAGACATAATTAGTTGTATTTCTCGGATCAATAGCATAATAACTTTATATGCAAACTCTGCGCGGCTAAGGAAAAGTCTGCGCGGGGGGTCAAATGATTTTTAGGCCAATATGACGCCATAGCGGTACCACAGGACCAACATTTGGCGGGACCCAGTGTGAACATAGCGGTACTTAGCGGTACCGCGGGAAGTGCCGCAGGATTGACCTTGGCGGGACCCAGCGGCACCTAGCGGTACTGGGTCCTTGCCCATGCGGGTGTCAGCGGTACGCGGGTGCGGCAAATTCTGTAGGCCCGTTTTGCAGCGATGAAAGTGTTATCTCACTCTCTCGAAGCTTGTACGTTTTACACTGTCTATGTCACAATACACCTACACTACGTCTAACATTGAAGGATCTACTGGACACGTTGGTTGGTGAGGCGCAGCTTGTCAAACCGAAAAGGTGGGTAAAATGGGTTATGTAGCAACGTCACAATTGATCGGAGTGCTACGACAGGTATCACTGTCACCCAATATGAACCACGAATTGTTGCGCCTTGGGTTGGTCACTGCCAGTAGCCGCTCGTCGTGGACGTCACGGAAAGCGGTGAGCGTCAGCCCGGGAATCCAGCGGTTCTGATGATGATATCATCGCATAAGGTAGCATGCTGCTGAAGGCCTTTTGTTCTTGGGCGCCTGGACCTGCTGGTCACGGGGCCATATCTTCAGACGCCGGGATCGATTAGCGAACAGAAAAGGAAGACCGTCTGCCTTTGCTACGGCGCCCTCCGTTATCACAACTTCATCCTCTCAAACTCTGCTTCTACTAGAACCAATGCCCACTGAAGCGGATTTCAAAGGAAATTTCCTTGACATAGTGTCTCACTTACATACCAGGGCGCCCCTTTTCCTGACACTACTAGACCAGTTTCTTGCTACGACTGATTTGTGGGTTCGCTGTCGATCATCTGGCCGCCGTCTGCTAATTTACCCGCTAGGTCTCAGATCGACGAAATTATTATCAGTATTGCCGGACTTTTGAAAGAGTTGCCAGCTGCATTCTATCGACTCAACTCATTATTCCATCCTTATGCCCGTGTCGAATTCGATCTCCGACGAACCCCAATCACCAGTTTTGTCATAAAAATATCAGGCTCTTCACGGATTGTGGTTCTTGATCCCCCTCAGGGCAACCCTGCCATCTTCCGTGGTCTTACTGCTCCTCGGCTTCGTGACATCCTGATTAAGCGTAATCTTGGGGATCACATATACGACGAACTACATGTTGTCGAAGATGATGCGCTTTGCGATTGCTTGGCCGAGCTTGTGCAGGATGTGGGCCTTACCTCTGCCTCGTCTCAACATTTCACTCGTGCTTACACAACTTCAGATTTTAGACAGTCATATTTCGGACACTCATCGGAAAGAGGTTCTCAAGTTCTTGCGACAGCGCGCTAGGATCCCGCCGTCGCTTCTTCTGCATGAGCTCGTAAGGCTTGACGTGTTTTTCTTCACAACGCTTTCGGTATGACGCCCTGGTGGTGCCACAGATCAGCTCTGGTGACTTTGTTAAAGGACTTGTACCACGGTAGCCTCGAGGCCGCGAGGGTGATCATCAAGATACCCCGGACTTCCAAAGGTCTACTTAGCAACGCAGAGGTAAGTTCATTATTCGGTTCTGGTATTGCTTTTTTCGACGGATCCTTGATCTCGTGCAATAGGTCCTGCGTGAGATCATTTTACTTCGGCAGCTTCGTCATCCCAATATCCTTCCATTGTTAGGTGTTGGATGGGATGAGCTAAACCATGTGTACGCCCCCGTGACGCCATATATGAAACATGGAAATATCATCGATTTCCTCAAGCGCCACCCTAATGTTAACCGCTTGACTCCTATCTGGCAGGCCATGAGGGGTTTGGAATTTATGCACGGATTTGATCCCTCTGTTGCTCATCGTGACATCAAGGGTTCTAACATCTTGGTCAAAGATGACCTAGTTTGCTGCCTTGGTGATTTCAACTTGTCTTCAATACCTGAACTGTCGCCACGATCTGCAGAACAAGTAGTCGGCACGATACTTTGGATGGCTCCAGAGATCATGGTGCCTCCACTGAGTGGCCGACTTGACCTACTCAAAAGTGACATATTTTCTCTGGGAATTACGGTGCTCGAGGTGAGTGAACATATGTCCACGACGCGAGTAACCGACAAAGGAGCCGTAACAGATCTACACGGGAAAATCACCCCCGTATGGCAACAAATCTAACTTTTTCGAGATTTACATGTCAAGGGTTATACGAAGGGAGAGAATGTCCCTTCCTCCAGCAAATTCTTACCCTTTCCCATCCTTCCTGCTGGAGCTTGTTGCGATGATGTTGGATGCCGATCCACTCAATCGTCCGGATATTCATATGATATGTCAACTTGTCGAGGATGAGCTTTCGCCTCCTCCACGGATTATGATTGAAACAACCGACCAACATCCTACCTCCGAAACGCGGATTACAAGCGTCGATCATGAATTGGTTCGACAGCTGGCGAAAGAGTTGGTCGAGAAGGAATTGGAGAGGATGGGCAGACCGACAATGTAAAAGTCGGCTTGAGATCAATAATCTTATCTTGCTTTTGGCCAGTGGGGATTACAGCCAATTACGTGGGGTGCTTTGTTCACCTGGGTTACCCGTTTTTGATCATTGGCTGGTGCGAGGACCTCACTGCTACGCTTACGTCTCAGTCGGTGTACATTCCTTCATTATATGCGTTCGAAAGCTACAAAGAAATGCGAACAGGACGATACGTGTCCTTGTCAGTGCGACCATCTCGGGCAAGGCAAAATGTCTTAACGCTCAGGCAGTTTGTGGGCATTTTCCTCGCCACGTCACTGTGAATTCTCTCCCACTAGTTCCACACTGGCTGCTCTGGTACTGCTGATTCCTCTCTTGTCTGAGCTTTGGAGGCCTCCGCAACACCCTCGATCCCCGCGGCTGCTCCTGGTCCCTGCCCAACCGCTAAACATCTTACTTTGAACAAAACCATTGGGTTCTCCAATAGTAACGCCATTAAAAGGATCGATGTTAACAGCCACCGCTTGGTTATGCTGCGTTATCTGTCGAAGGTCGGCTTTCTATTCCCGTCTGTTATCCGATAAGCAAGCCCAGCAATATCTAACGATAACAATATTATTATTGATGCATTCAAAATGTTACTTATGTTAAAAATGAACTACGTGATGGGGTACAGTGGAGTGGGAACGAGTGGTGGTTTCTATGACATTAACTTAGGCGATGTGTTCCGGTGGCGCGAGGCGTAGGCAAAACCGCAGTCTGAGGAACATGCTAGCAAGACCGCACGTCGTCCGCGTGCAAGGAGACAAACGAGGAATACGATGCCAGGACCTAGTCGAGATTACGATTACTTTCCTCTTCTACTAATCGTGCAAGATCTTCAACGTTCACGACAGGCGGGGGTAGTGGGCTTGTGCCATCATGTGCGAAGAAGTCTTCGAGTGCCAATGGCCGTAGCTTGAAGCCCTATATAATCATAGGGACGAGTCAGTGGGTGACATGTAAGAAAGAGGAACTTGAATCGCACCTCGAGTTGACCCTTGGCCAACAACTCCTCATTACCTTCTGCACTTCTCATGAATTCGCGTACTGGCACCATAGCAGCGTTTCTACACAATTCTCGAAGGTCGGAGCCGGAATGACCTTCGGTGATTTCTGCTAGTCCTGCCATGGAGAAGCCTGGCGCGAGTTGGGTGTCCTTCAGCATCTGATTCCCAGGTCAGATAGCTAGTTGGAGTAGGAGGAATACTTGAAGAAAAACATACGAGATTTAGGATCTTTAACCGCTGTTCGTAGTTTGGTAGACCGACTGCAAATCGCTTGGGCATACGTCTGAGGATAGCGGAGTCGATATCGTTTGGTCGATTCGTGGCGCCGAGGACCAGTATCCGGTCGGTTGCTGATGTCAAGCCATCCCAGAGACTGTTCATATTTCGAGCGGTCAGTACAAATGATCAACCGGGAGTTGAATAAATGAGACGTACGTCATGAACTCGGCCTTCATCATACCCGTCACTTCATGATCTCCCTTTGTCCTTTCCCGCAAGAACGAATCTATTTCATCTATAAAGATTATGCTGGGCTGCACCTTTCTTGCAAGGCTGAAAAGGCCCGCTACGAGCTTATTAGACTCGCCGTACCACTTGTTTGTAAGTACGGATGCAGCGATGTTGATGAATGTTGCGCCTGACTCCTTAGCGAGGGCCTTAGCGAGCATAGTCTTCCCACATCCTGGAGGGCCGAATAATAGAACGCCTTTTGGAGCGCCGAGTAGGGATGATGATGAGGTGAAGAGGTTTGGATAAAGGAGGGGATAGATCACAGATTCTCGCAGAGAAGATATGATGTTGTCGAGTCCACCAATATCTAACAGGCCTCGGTTCAGTACTCCTACAGACGGAACGCGTTCAGGGAGCGTACCTGAAAAGCGGACATTGATATCATCTGGATGGATAACCTCGTTTGCCACTTTTTCTGAAGAAGGGTTAAATGCTCGAAACACGGAATCTTAGTGGTAGAGATGCGCACTTTCGTACTCGTCCAACACTAAACCAGAGTGACCTAGTCGCTTCAGTGCTTCTAGTTGCTTCTCCTTGACTTCCTCCTTCTTATCCGGACTCGTTACGGTGTCAATGACCCACTGAACGTCAATCCGCAGTTAGAATAAAATGGCAAATTAACAGCACTATAGAACGGACGGACCCGGACAGTGTAGAACAGGGCTGCCTTGGTAATCCACTCAATAAATATAACAGGAAACATAGACACTTCAACGCACTTGAGATGCTAAAAAGAGTGCAACTGGACAGACCAAATTTTCGTTGAGCGCTGGACCGCTAGAAGCCCGGTAAATTCGCACCTTCAAATACCGCACGTTTCGTACTAGGAGCCACCATCGTTACGTCCAACAAGTCCGTATAGAGACGTTGTATGATGCCGGTGTTGGTAGTAGATCGGACGTAAAGGGACAAGGATGAGCGGTGGAATATGAGATGATGGCGTCAGTGGGGAAGGCACTCGAGCCCCCGAGGATACTTGTGACACGTCGTGATCGTCACTTCCGCTTCCCAGTTTCACGTGTAACTTTGCTGGAACCCTTCAAGTTCTCGAGATTGTGAACACGTTACTTGGGCCTGAACTGTCCGGTCAATTTCAAGGCTCACATCTTGACACATACTTGCACGAACAACCAAGGCAACGCCTGTAACCTCATTTCCTGAAAAGAACAATGTATCGTCGATGGGAGCTCACATCAACATACTTCAGGCTTTTCGTCGTCAACCGAGTTCACGAGTTGACAATGTATGGTGGCTTTATCGTTCATAAGACTCTATGCACTCCCCGCAACGGCGCCCCTTCCTCTGTTCAAAATTCTTATCTTCTCTCCTCCCTGTTAGTCGTTTCAGCGCTGGAGAGTTTGAGGCCGGAAATTAAATGTCCGTTTTGCGCCAACTTTTCGTTGATGACCGCGACGCTTCCATCATATATTTTTCACCGATACCAGAGGCTAATGCCTGGATGCGTCTCGGATCAAGCAACGAGTTTATGAATACAACATCCCACGCAGCGGACGTCGGTTCTGGTCTCAACATCACGTTCTCTGGTGAGTCCCCGGGAGCGCTGTGCAATGTTATATCGTTCTTAACTCGACCATTGTCAGGTTCTCTCATTGCAGTCTTCGGTACTATATCCGCGGCGAACCCGGATGGCAGGTCCGAACCAACGACCCAGTACTTCCTTGATTCAAGCCCACCCATCAGCTACCATGCCAAAGCTATCGAAAGCAATCAGTACAAAGTGCAGTTCTACCAATCGCCATCCTTGGGTGTTGGCACTCACACGCTCGGAATCATCCTCCAGACGATGGGGCACTTTTACCTTGATTATATGGTCATCAGCGAGAACTTTTCAATGCCGTCCGGCGATGATTCCATTAGCCAAAGTGCCTTGACAGCCACCTCATATCAGCACCGTACCACCCCGACCCCAGAACCCTCGGCTACCCCCTCTGGTAGTACAACCCAGCGGTCGAATTCTTCCACAGGAACCATTGTCAGCGAAATCCTAGGAGGTATCCTAGGCCTCGTCCTTCTTCTCCTCCTCTCATGGTATATTCGCTACCTTTGTCGAAAACGATCTGGCAAACGATGGAATAAATTTGGGAATCCCTTCCCTCATGCGGTCCCCGACTCGCGGCGACTTCCACTATGTCAGTCTACCAGCCGCCAGTTGGTGACACCATTCACGTTATCCGCGTCACTTCAACATCGCTTGGATCCACCCGATGCCAATGATGGCGCAGTGGCTAGAATTACAAAGAGCACGAGTGGATCCGACCTCGCTCCCCGCCTCACCACCTCAACACCATGCGATCCGCCGCCTGTGTATTCCAATCCTCAGGTTGAATAATCAAATGGAGATGGTGGAGGAACTTGGTGGGCCACAACCAAGCCTATCGTACACGGCGGTAGGATCTCTTCTTGAATGTGGTGCCAGGTTCCTGTTTCCGTCGTTCGGCTTTTTTCAGATTAAATTCATGATGGTTGCACCCTAGATTGTTCCATATATTGTATACTCTTCCAAATGGAATTGGCAACACTTGATACCAGCCATATGACATGTGAGGGCCTTACAAGGCAGCCAAATTGATACCAGGACCTCCCACACCTTCCGTTAAGCCAAGCCCTCGGGGGAGCCTCGCCACTTGAAAATGAAATTTATCATTCACAAAGCCTCAATGATGCACCCTGTCCGATGCGTATCTCCTCGCGCCACTTTATAAATGATCGTCTTGCGCAAAGGTGTGCCAAGTCTGCTTGGCTTAACATTGGAATGCATTGCCTCGGATCAGGGCAGCTAGCCTCGAGAGTGGAACCCGAACTGACTTGTGCTTTGTTATATCCTCTAGTTTCATGGTGCTAAATGTCTTGAGGCGCGACAAAATGATCCATCGATTCTCAGGGCTGACATAGAGATTATTTTCTATGGAGGAATTGCACGTCCTATTACAGCAAGTTTTTGAGAACGAGTATAGGCCTCAAGCCGGAGGTCAACTTCAGTCTTTGGAACATAGACGCTCTAACACAGCCGAATACCTTGGCGGGCGTTTGTGGGTAAAACTCTTGAGTCTTCTGCCATCATTCCACCTTTACTTCTCCCTAGTGCCAAGGATTCAGAGCAGCTTTAAGCAAGTATAATGGCTTTCTCACCGCGGCGTCCGCGAAGAAAGTCGCATCCGAATACTCCAGACCTGGGTCCAATTGCGGTGACCTGATGTCACACCTGCTTTACTACTTCATTCACCTCTTTCTGCGACTGCTCGAATCTTAGGATTACGAGTATGCTGGACCTGAACTGTCCACACTTGAGACCATTTACACCTTTCATACAGGAATCCGTTGTTCTCTATCCAGCCGGACCAAACTCCTCACAAGGGAGTCACTGTTATTAACAACGCCCCGTGTTCGGCCGATGTTCCTTCCTTATGCGAAGATGGTGCAACATTACATTGTCTGGCACTGAAATGAGACGGCCTAGGATGCTAAACCCTGAGAAGGACTGCTGCTCCGCGATTTCTGGAAGATGCAGATCTGTACTCAATTGAAACTTCGCCTCCTGCCTGCGGTCTTTGTGCTGGTCAAAAAATCACCTCAATAAAATCAACCCGAGCCCGCCTCAGCAACATGTGGGAAGGTTTACAATCTTCCCTGGCACCGAGATTGTGACTCGGCCGTTATGCCAGTTTTGTGTGGACGATGCGGATAAGGGTGAATTTCACCTCGAAGCCGGCAGGTCGACTTCAGTTCTCACATCTCGACACCTAAACTGATGGCCAAGGACCCTGTCGACGCCCGCGACTGGCTACTCCCTGCAGAGAACAATGCACTGTAGAGGCTAAAAATGGCACCAGCGTTCATCAGTCTTCTCAAGTGGGGTCCTTTTAACCTGGCACTGCACGGCGACTGAAGTAAAGCAAACCAGACCTTCCGGAACTGTGTTTTCCTGCCTCTCACTGTTTAACAACCTTCTCCCTTCATTGGGACTGGAATTTCTAATAATGTCATATTTTCCCCGCCAACTTCTCGTTGACGACCACGACCCTTCGCTCAATTATTTTTCGTCGACATCGGGAACTAACGACTGGAAGAGCGCTGGGGCGAGTAAAGAGTTTATGAATACGACATCCTACGCATTTTCCGCCGGCGCCGGCGTCAGTCTTACATTTTCCGGTGGGTTATTAAACACTGCATAGTTGCTATATGGCTCCTGACTTGGCCATTTCTAGGTTCTCTCATCGCCGTTTTCGGCACTATATCCGCAGCGAACCAGGATGGCAATTCCGAGCCCACTACCCAATATTTTCTTGATTCCGAGCCGCCCATCACCTATCATGCTCAAGCCGGCCAAGACAATCAGTACAGAGTTCAGTTTTACCAGTCACGGCCTTTGAGCGGTGGCCCTCATACCCTTCAGATTGTCATACAATCCCAAGGGCACTTCTGGCTTGATTACATGGTCATCACCGGGAATTATTCCATATCCCCCGCAGAAAGCAATCCTACTACTGTTGGCCAAAGTACCCAGACGACGTCGAGTACCTCAGCTCAGCTTCCGACTTTCACCTCAAACCAGCTTTCTGCTTCCACTCCATCACCTTCGAATGCAAGCTCTAGCGGTGCACCCAAGGAGTCTAATTCTCCCGTAGCAACCATCGCCAGTGAAGTTTTGGGAGCCACCTTAGGTTTTGTCCTTGTCCTGCCCCTTGCCTGGTACATTCGCCGGAGGCTGTTTAGAAAACGTTCAGATAAACTCAGGAGCATTCCCACCCAGACATCTCCCGATCCGAAGTCTCCAAGTCAGTCAAGTAACCCCCAACTGATGCCGTTCCCATTATCTACGCCATTCGGAGGCACGTCCCAGACTCAGTATTGCTCGGATTCAGCAAGTACTCGTAGCCTGGAGTACGCCTCTAGCACAGAGACAGGAAATACGGGGAACATAGGTAGATCTGACTACGCCGGTCGTCCCGCCCTCTTGGCGCCAGTGTGATCGGTGAAACTCGCCTGAGCCCTAGCGCTCAGCCGCGGTACGGCTTACCACCTGCATTTCTGATGAAGGGCTGAGTTTATAGGCTTCGGCGAGGCACGTCGCATAGGTATCGAGAGGAGGACTTTGGGTCTGGCACCACCTATCCTATTTCCGTCCATCCCCATTCTATCACTCTTTTTCGGGTAAAGCTAGTTTCTCGACAGATGTGGTTTTGATTGTAATTGTTCCGAATAGATATCACTCAATGGCCTGAGAAACACTCCCGTATGTATTTGACCGCGATGCACGACGTTCTTTCAATATCTCGTGGGATTCATTAACAGTCAGCGACTAATGATTGATGATCGAGATCGATGAAAGTTGTCATGACACGGCCACGCCGTGCTTTTTTTTTTCAGGCAAGAGTGATGCTTTTTCCCAGGCAATTCCGATTCAAACCCGCCTGTATTTCCCGAATTTTACGGAGTTCGGCATGATAGAATTACGATGGTGGTCGTGAAACAATGTATCCCCGATACAATGACGATTTCGACCAGGCACCCCATTGCAGCTTCATGCATCGAGCAGGTGGTAAACTTCAGGCTTCAGGCTTCGAATTTGACGCCCAGAACTATTTTGGTGGTTAGGTACCTGTTCTGACGTTTGCTGAAGAAGTTTTTTATGCTCACTCCCCCGCGCGCAAATGATCTTCTCACTGACCATCGAACCTGTTCCTCTAGCACTGCCTTACCACCCGGGTACGGCATGGCCTTTTCGAACTCAAGACGCACACGCCGTGTCCCAGGCCAATCATCCTTTATTCCTCCTCGTCTCAGTCCCCTCTTGCTCTCTTTTTCCCCAGTTCACGAGGACCTGCTCCCATAAGGATGTCCTCTTTGCGACAGCTTTTTGTCGACGATCGCGATCCCTCGATCATATACTCCGAAACAAGTCAAGGAACAAGTGACTGGTCACCTTGGCTGGGATCGGTCGAAGAGTTTATGAACACGACAATGAACGCGGTAGATGTCGGTGCCAGTGCTGAGATAACATTCTTTGGTGAGCTCCCAACACAATGTCGTCGTTGCAACATCGTTGACACGCTTAACCGACAGGTTCTCGTATTGCCGTCGTCGGGACGATATCCCCAACGTCATTTGGCCCGGCCAACCCTACGACCCAGTACATTCTTGATTCAGGCGCACCGGTTAGCTATAGCGCTCGGCCCACTGATGTTACCCAATATCGTGTCCAGTTTTACGAGTCACCGCCTTTGAACACTGGGTCTCACACACTTAAAATTGTCATCCAGTCCCCCGGCAAGTTCTGGCTTGATTATCTGGTCGTCACTGGGAATTTCTCGTTGTCTTCCGGGGAAAATAATGCTGTCGCTACTAGTAGCGGAAGCACTCAAACGTCCACGTCGAGTCGAGTTGCTACCCTGGAGCCTTCAGCCACTGGTTCTAGCACAGCGCCGGCGCTGAACGCCTCTGCAGGGATTATTGCCAGCGGAGTCTTGGCAGGGTTATTAGGCCTCGTTCTCCTTATTCTCCTTGCCTGGTATATTCGCCGGAAACGATCCGACAAACCCTCTAAGTCTGATACGCTTCAGACTACGCTACCTTATGTTTCGTTTAACCCGTCCCCACCATCTGCAGACCAGACAAGTGGCCTGGTATCAGTGACGCCGTTCAGTTTAACCACTCCTACATCGTTCCAAAGAAAACCCCAGCCACACTATCATTCGGATTCGGTTGGCACTCCGTCCGGAAACACGAGTGGTGCAGGCGGATCCGAGCAAGCCAATCGCTCCGGCTTCTCGACACCAACTGAGTCAAACAAGCGCCCATTTGGGGTGTCTCAGTCGCAAAATGACCCGCCACCTGACTATTCTGGTTCATAAACTGGAAGATTGGGTAGGATGTCAGCGGTACGCTAGGGAGATATGGTGCTGGTTGTGACTCTTTTCAATTAGGAAGTCAATAATTCTATTCTATATTTCTCTTTCCTTCTTTTTTGGCTTTGCAATGCTCTATTGTTTTTGGTGGACACATGCAACATATTCGGTTCTCACTGGAAATGTCCCTTACATAATGGGCATTTTTGTTCTGTGGCAAATGTGATGTTCTACGAACTTTTGTTGCACTTCGCTTTGGATAGTATAAATGACGTGTGGATAAGCCCTCGAGAGGTCTTGTGGACCTGAGGTGTTTACGTTTGTCTGCTGTGCTTCTAGCTTCTAGGGGCACATATGTGACGCTCATGCCCAAGCCGGTTCGCTGGAAACATGCAAAAATGGATGACCTGCGATGGGTTGATGAATCTATTGATCCCGAGGACGGTTGTGATGCGTGAGAATGACTGGGACCAATCGAGGTGAATACCGCGTTCATAACGATGTTTGATTCAGGAAACCCGCTTTGGCATGATACACATCAATGGATCGGCGTCTGCAGTTGGCCATTCTTCCCCGCCATCGCGTTGCCCAGGGCGAAGGGTGTGTACAGAAGGCAGCGACTTCCTCTTCCATCACACATCAGACTTTTTATCAGCCAACGGACACCCTTTCGTTTTCGCCCTTACGACAATTATCTCCTCGGTTCATCGCAACCTTTAGTCTCACTTCCATGTCATTGATGATCCCTGTTGCCCTATCTCTTCAACCATTTCAATCTTGGGGTATTCCGGGGCTAGACATCCTAGAATGACATCTTCAAGTCGACCTTTACTTGTCGGGTATGTATCCCCCGGCCCCACCGAATTGAGGTGGGTTCTAGACGTACAGTAACTGATTGAAGAGATCGGAATTCACCTGTATCTTAGTGACTTGCATGAACCTTACACCACTGAATCCTGTAGTCAATTGGGTCCCATGCACGGCCATCATGAGAAAATAACGGAAGCCTAGTTGCTGGGCTGCATGGGGCTGACCGTGATCTTTGATACAAGAATGGTGTGTCTGCCAATAGGCGTATCATCCCGACACTTTTCCCACCTTGCCCAAGTCGCCATCGGCTTTCAGTATTGATAAAGTGAGCTTATATGTACGACATGTCTTGCATCCGGCAGTGCCTTACATCCCCAATACCCAACCCCCTGGTTGGATCTCATTCGCTCAGGAATGTCTCTTCAGCGCCAACTTTTCATCGACGACCGTGACCCCTCAATCTCTTATTTCTCATCACAAGCCGGAGGCGGAAACGATTGGAACCCCGATGGGTCAAGCAACGAGTTTATGCACACAGTGACACACGCAACAAATGTGGGTGCCGGAGCCAAGATAACATTCTCTGGTAAGTTCTTTATGGTTATATGAAGGTTGTCGCGCTCACTTGGCTCAAACCCCCGGTAGGTTCTCTTATTGCTGTTTACGGCACAATATCCCCAGCAAGCCTCGGTCGAGCTGATCCCACAACTCGGTACACCCTTGACTCAACGACAGCCCTCAGTTATCATGCTCAATCTACCAATGATACGCAGTACAAAGTGCTGTTCTATCAATCGCAACCTTTGAGCAATGAAACCCACACGCTAGAAATTGTTATTCAATCCGCGGGACATTTCTGGCTCGATTACATGGTCATTACCAGTGACTTCTCGCTGTCGCCTGGAGAAAGTAGTGCTACCGTCAGTGGCACAAACACCCAGACGATCATCCAAAATCAAACCCCGTTTCCCACTCCAGACCCCTCGACCACAGGTTCTAGTGCTAGATCACAACCGACTCGGAGTTCTTCCGCAGGAATCATTGCTGTTGGAGTTATGGCGGGTGTATTAGCCCTCATCCTCATTTTCCTCCTCATTTGGTACCTCCGCCGGATCATGTCTAGGAAACACTCTGATAAGCACCAAACTACCCTACCATATACGTCTTTTTATCCGTTTCAACCACCCGCCAGCCAGTCAAGTGGTCCTCAATCTGTGGTGCCGTTCATTTTATCCTCCCCTGCATCATCCCAAAACATGTTTCTGTCACATAATCACTCGGGTTTAAAGGGTACTGGTGTCTCCCAAAGCACTAGGAGGCCTGGGATGCCATGTGACATGGACAGGTCCAAGCAAGCCGGTCACCCCAGTCTCTCAATACAGACGAGATCGAACAAGATCCTGCCATCACAGCCACGACATGATCCACCACCAGCGTATTCTGGCTCATATACATAAGGAGGATCAGATGGAAACACTGGAAGAGACGAATCAGCTCGAACTGGAGACAAGGTGTCTGGTATGGAGCAATGATGCCTCTGGTTGTTGGACATCATCACGTATGTCCACGATCTGCCATTTATACAATTCTTATCCACGCGATGATTCTTATTGTGTTCTCCATTTAAACCTTCTTGGCATCTTCTCGTGTTCCTCGGACGTTTGCCATATCCTCGACTCCTAAAGACACGCGTTATTCCACGTGTTAATTCATTTTTATGGCCAACAAACCTGTAGTGATGATTAGATCGTGACTTCATAGTTGTCTACCGTATTCTCGACTTGAGCCTTGAGGACTAGCGATTACGTAGTGACTCCAGGTCGCAGCATGTGTGATTACATCCTCGTCGCCTATCTTCCTTAGGTTTTATTTAGCAAAGCAATAGATACCCTAACTCTCGCTTGCATCATGGCGGGATTCCATCTCCATGTCATATCAAATGCGAACCGTTCTTGCTCTCAGCCTCTGATCAACTTCGCATAACCGAGGCAGATTCCACTCAGGTGGGTACCTAATTCATGACTGTACGAAAGTGCGAGGTTATGTCCGGGCAGGGGAGGATATTCCACGTGTCCCCGAAGTTAGTAAAAATAGCTGTCCTTCGATCCGTCTATTACGAACTTGTGTATGTAAAGGACCACCGGATCATCGATCACCGATTCAGAGCTTCTCGTACTCGTACATGGACATTCTCTGTATCCTAGCCACCAACCGAGGACTAACCTTTACTACTAGTACCTCCAATACTATTGACATACTCTTGACGCCAAACAAAGAGTTTCAGCCAAGTTGACGCATGCGATCAATCAAGGTGACCCTGATAGGACGGTCGTAATTGAGCCTGGTATTGCTTTTGTTCTTGAACATCGTCTCGCTGTCTTTTATAGCTTCTACTACATCCAGGCGACGCCTCTTTGAATATCGGTTTCACACCACGTCTTGCGTCGGTTGTACCTTCCAATCTTTTTTCAACTCTCACTCCCTCATCTTTTGTTTGTGCTCGAGCATATTTTTCGGGGTTTGAGCTCCGACGACTCAGCAATGTCATCTGCGAAGAGAATCGACGATCAGGATAGTTCTGTCGTATACTCCGGCCGTGATTGGACAACCCATGGAGGACCGAAGGAGTATATGGGTACGACATCACTTACGCGAACAGAGGGAGCTAGTGCAAAAATAAGGTTCTCTGGTCAGTAGCGAAATGCACTGTCCCTCCAACCTCTTGATTGACGTGACCTGGATTCAATTTTGCAATTCGAAGGCTCGTCCATCGCTGTCTATGGCACAGTTTCTTCGAGAATTGTGGACTCCTCCGGGGTTACGTCACAGTATATCCTCGACGGGGGCTCACCAGCTTCTTACACCTCGGAACCGGCCAGGGACACCCAATACAGTGTCAAGTTCTTCCACTCGGCATCGTTGAGCGCTGGTGAACACGTCCTTGAAGTCATCAACCAGTCCAAAAACGGATGGTTTTGGCTCGACTACTTTGTCGTTACCGATCCAGACACTACGAATGAAAACACCACCGTTCCAATCAGTGCAAGTTCCCAAACAACCACAACTGCCAGTTCTACTTCTTCAATGAGCCCATCCACCATCTTATCCAGTACCTCTGCAGCGATCAGTTCTATCACTTCATCCACTTCCACCTCCGTCGATCTCCTTCCCCAGACATCCACGCGGATCACTAACGATGTGTCGGAAGGAGCTAGCCTGAGCCATGCTCCTAGCTCGACCCCTTCCGCCATGGACTCTTCCGGTGTGACGCAAAGTTCCAAAGGACCCTCTGCCGGAGCAATCGTTGGCGGTGTCTTCGGCGGTATCCTAGGCCTCATCATCCTCATCGCCGCCATCTGGTGCATCCGCCGAAAACTCGCAAACAAGTTCGCGGAAGAAGCTGCTGCTATACCTTCCGACGTCCCTGTATCTTCTCCTAGCGTTCGAAACTTCTCTTCTTCTGCCCCGGTTCGTGGTTCTCATACAATTTCGCCGTTTGTCCTATTTGGCTCACCTGCGCCTCAGAACATGACCCAGATGGATAACCGATATGGCTGGAACGCGCCGGGCGTATATCCTTTCAGTCCTGGCACTCAGGGAGGGGTCAAACAACCTTATTATCAGGCCCCCGGACCACGAAAACCTCAGGCGGGAATGCAGCCGCAGCAGGCGTACACTCATACGTCTACGATCCCACCGTCGCGCACCGACACGCCTGTTGTCGGACTCAACTATGCACCGGTCAGCCCTGGGTACTTGCAATCCCATCAGCGAGACACTTCATTGAATGCTAGGGCTAATAGCATGGGCGTCACTGTTACCTCTGGACCGAATATGATGCCCGAGCGTCCTGGATATGGATTTTCGACGGCGGGACGGACTGCAAGTACCTATCAACCTTCCTTTGATTCGCCACTAGCATATCCCGCTTCTCTTCCGGGAATACCGGTTGGGGCTCACGCCAGGCAGAAACAATAGTCGCCGGACGATGGGGTGTATGACCTGGCGTAATTCGTTAAGACCGGTTATGGTTGGCATTGATTCTCTGGTCATGGTTGATTTGTATCCATCTATTGATGATATATCCATATACCCATAGAGTATACCACCTATCCTCAATTGGTAATGTCTTTTTCACTTTCTGCATGATGAGGCAACCCAAATCACATAAAATAGCTATTTAACATAGCAGTACTTTGTACAATTTTATGTGTCGAAGATACGGGACGGGGTTCGCTGACTGAGCCCCGCAATATCATATAACAGTCAAGGCTTCAACTATCCTTAAGCGTGGGACAAGACCGTATATTCCACAGAGGCCCCCAGGTCCAAAAACGAAGGTTAAGAGCCTGTGCTTCTGCCGCCGCAGATCTGGCAATTAGACTCTTTTATCAAGTGCTCGAGGCATGTCCTGGATCTACATTCTTGACGGGAGATCTGGTTTCGCGCTTGGGATGCACAGCACAGTACCCTACGCCATCTATTGCGGCCTCCTCTTCATGTCATCAACCGATCAAACAGGAGCAAGAAACTTGCTGGTTAATCACCTCAACGTCGGAACGCCAGATCGCCCGCTCAGGCATACTGCTACAACACCACTCTGGGTCAAGCTCCATCGGCGTCCTCTGTCTTCCAGTGTGCATTAATCACCGGAGACTGTATGGAAAACCTGCACCGGACGCGGGCATTTTCATTCCTCAATACGTATCCATTGTCTTATTCGTCTTATGTCCCAACAATAATGCCGTAATGGCTAGGATTTACCTCAGAGGCAACGTGCACAACCCTAGTACTCATGCCCCGACTCCCCGACAACCTTATTACTGGGAGCTAGAACCCGAGAGGGGGCCCCAGATGGTATAGTAACAAGTCTTTTGTGGCTGGACCTTAGCCCAGGCTCAAAGAGTGCTAGCATTTCAATAGGCTTGCAACGAAGAGATGAGGCGAGACCCACAAGAATAAACACCGGCAAGACCTGTAACGGACTAAACTTGGGCTGTGGTAACAATACGCATATTCCAGCTTCGCACCCAGCTAGCTCCACACTTGCATTCCTGGCTCATTCTTTCTTGGGGCATCGACTGGGATTGAGACAAAGAAGAGTCGACTGTCGACGGCAGAATCCCGCCTGTACTAGTTCGCTGAGCACAAACTCATGATAGCAACGACTGCAGCTTTGTGACTTTAACATAGTTAAACTAATCCCCTCGAAAACCGGTTCCGGTCAGTATGATGCCACCTCATGATGAGTGGCTGAGCCTCACTCCAGGCGCGTAACGTTTCCATATCCAATAATTAATATTCAATTTTAGCCAGAGATCTGGGCTCCGCAGCCTAAGCCTTATGAAAGGCTGTGATTGTCTTCGTAAGGGCAGGTGAACGATCGCCGCTGACGGAGGATTGCGACCGGGCTAACTTATTGTCTTTTATTACATGTTTACCGAAAATGATGGATCGATGGGTACGTGTGGATGAATATGTATTCCACAAGTCATAGTAGGATGGTATCATCCCTTGGTCTGCTTCTGTGCTGTGCCACTTGCCCTTCCCTGTTTCCCTCGGATAGTTCTACAGAAGATGTGCACCTTGGGTGTGAGATCATATCTGTATTACTCATTCCTCACGAAATGGAAGTGGCATGAAACTGATAGTAGCTCTCTCCAGCTCCGAGAGAGAGATGAAGGCTGGATATCAATTAAATGTTTCCCGTTTCATCTGTGCTAAGTGCCAGAAGAGCGATTGAGAAGGAGCTGATGCCAACTTGTTGTCATGGAGGACGTGTAGGCTATCGTATTCCCCACAATCAAGACGGTTTCCCTCGAGCATTCAGGATGTGCTATGGTTAAGCTATGATTGCCAGAATAATTTGTCCACAAAGTAGAGGGATAGGGGAATGAAGGAAAGACATGTTGCGTCTTTAAGCCTGGGTACTTGAGATGTAGTATCATTACAAGCATGAGAACAGCGGGGCCAGCATAAAATATGAGTAGAATGAACTTGGTGGACAGAACTACGGATATAGAATTCTAGAGAGCTATGAACATAAACGAATACAAACGAAATGTATCCTGACTTGCAAACATCAGGAAACAACGATTAACATTGTCAGCCGATGACGAACTCAGCCCATTTTCCAGGAACAAGCACACCATAGATGGATTCATATCGTTGTGCGAGTTGTGGCGGGAAAGGGTATGGTTGGACCGATCCACAATGCACCGTTGGTCATCCTGCCTCCACCAAAATGAGCTAGCTGAAGGTGGGGAGCGATGTTAGGGACGGAGTCAAGAACTCGGATGGAAGACAATGGGCGATGGCCAGCGGTGGCTGGGGTAACGTCGTGGGCTTTCTTCCAAATACTACTGAATGGCTTCCATCCGAAATAAAAGATCATCCGGAGAATGAGAGCGCAGGCAACTAAAGGAAGATGTCTGTGTCATGGGCTCGAGGTAGTTACAGCATCGACTAAACATACCTGCAATGATGAGTAATATAATTATTCCAACAAGAACAGGGTGATCCTCAGTATTTGTGTCTGGATTAACTTCGTAGTATGAGAAGACAACGACCATACAACAGGAATTATGAGTGTACCTTTGCGAACGGAGTACTGTGAGACGATACACCCCGCCACAGGCGTAGTGTTGGATAGAATAGTGATAGGTATGGAAAATAGAGCAAAGAAGCCTGAGTTATGTGCCATAGAAGATTTTATCATAGAGGTGGGAAAGCGGGGAGATGGTAGAGGAAGCGATAGTGGCGTTTTATACCCTAGAGCTGTCCCAGTGTCGTGACAAGAGTTAGGATACTTGTTCTGTACTTATTGACCTATGGCTACTATGGATCTTGGATCTGAGATCGGGGCAGTGGTGTGTGATGAACCTGACAGCAGAATAACGGGCTAATGCAGTTAGTAACCCTCGGTGCCTCCGACGGAGCGTTAGGCAAAGATATATTCACCTAATGGGCAGTTAAGAACCACCAAAGGAATGTAAGTACAAGAATAGGACTTACTGATGTGGCTGGAATCGTGGAATCCGGTTACCCAGTATAAAGAAATCCTGGTAAATTTAAAACGGCGGCTACGTTTATAAGCATAAGTTTGCAACGTTCAACGATCGACCGCATTATTGATGTCGTGTGTTACTAAAAAGCGGATACACGACCAGTCACGCGATCTGGGACACGGATGCAGGGGGTCCAAAAGAGGTATGTCCGATCCGTATGCGGACACTATATAGGGAACTTTTCTCGGACATAAATTGCCAAAACGGCCGATTTCTGATCAGACCCCTTTGGTAGCATATGCCGGGTCCTCTGCTTCCGTAAACCACTGATCAACCGATCACCGATCGTGATCAAGCCAATACCTATCCTTATTCCAGGAGTTATATTTAGAGATGAGTGTGAGCTCCACGAGACTGTACCACGACGCATCAACTACTTCTGTGCCGTACTGTTTGTTGTCTGAGCCTGTATCGCATGCTCTTTTGGGCGATGTGCGTTTTTAGGTACGAGGTCGGCTCCACTTACTCTACTTCTAAGTTGTGTAGACGGCGTGAAGCTAGAGAAGCTAGGATTAGCTTAAGGTTGCTACGGGGTGATAGTCACCAAAATGGACAGGCTAAGGGTCGATATCTTTCCAAGCCGACATTCTGTTTTACTCGGGTCGAGGGCCAGAGAAGAAATTAAAAAGGCGCCTTGTTGTCATGGAGAGACATAGGGACTATCACATTTCTCACACGAGGAATGATACGCCTCGAGCATCGTGGGTATGGTGTTCACCCTATAACCCATGAGAATGGCCAATCCGCAAGCAGGGGAAATAGGAAAGGCGAGAGAGGACATATCATGTCCTTAACTTGAATGGTTCCGATGCGATATCATCGCGGAGATGAAAATACCTGATTGCTCACTTAAGTCAGCACAATGAGCAAAGTGAGTCCAATGGTAGGATAATCACAAATATGAGCAACATAAACGAAATATAGTACAGTTGTGTAACAGAGGGAATAATAAATGACACTCCGGGCGGACAGCGGTCAAAGGTGATCCATGCCAGGCCGCAGGGAGATTTACGCCCTTGCGCGGGTTGCGATGGGAGGGGGTATCGTTGGGCTAGTATAAAGCGTGCTGTTTCCCGTTGTGTCTCTGCCTAGGTGGCCCGATCTAAGGTGCGGCGCAATGGGAGGAGCGTTATCACCAATGCTCGAGGTGGCCACAGGGGACGATGGATGGTGGCTAGCGACGGGCGCGAGGCTATCAGCTCTCTTCCGGATACCATTGAATGATCTCCTGAAATGCCAGATCAGTAAGAGGATGAGGGCACAGACGACTAGGGAAGAGGCGTGGATGAGTGACAGGCCCGAGATAGTCGCAGCATCGCTGGAACGCACCCCCCACAATGACCAGTTGTATAGCTAGTCCTATCACAGCATCATCATTCCCAGCATCTGGTTTCTGGACTGTGAAATTGTGAGACGTCGATCATAAGGATGAGAGCTGTGAGCACACCTTCGCGAACGTGATTCTGCTTGACGACATAGCCCACGACGGGCATAGAATAGGACAATATAACGATGGGTATAGCGAGTAGAGAGAGAGCATCTAAGTGCTGGGCGGCATTACGTGCCACGGAGGGTTTCATCGTGATTGAATGGTAGTAAGAGGAGAGGTGGATAAGTTGGGGGATGCTAAAAGGAACGACATAATTTGAGGATTTATACCCGAATGCTGTTCAAGGACGGGGATCCTTGCTACGAGTCAGAACTGGGTGGCTCGGATGCCTAGTATTCTGTATTCAGGAGAGGGAGTGGACGTGACTTTTGTCACATTCCTTTGTTCCTCTTTCAGCGGGGAACTGGCCAACAAAGTTATTCTGTGCCACTCAGTTCCGTCCGTCTAGGTCTCGCTAAGGATCCAGTTCTGGATCTACGTATGATTTCCCAGGGACTTAGTACTACATAACGAAGAATCCTGTCCCACCGCAGCTTGGGGCCCAGTTACAAGCGTGGAAGCGGCTGGTAGGCTGGCGTTAGCCAAACCTCTTTTAAGACTATTTCTGCCCATATACTTCAACGGTCAGCCGGATGTAGTCAACAGGATGAGTCATGGAAAACAACGTTAGTAACCACATGGAAGACATGGATGTGGCAAGTGTGATGCGCAAGTCCGGAATTGACACTGGTATACGAAATTGTTGGTACGACAGTGCTCAGACACGGGGCAGCAATGCTTGGACAGAATTAATGGTAAGGTATACTAGAACGAGCGTGGTCTATTACTATATCATTGGTCAAGCCCCTTGTAAAGTTAAGAGCCAGCCCGCATCCGAGTTGCATTATACGAGGGTAGATTACCATTGCATGTCCTGTCATAAAAACAGCCATCAGCATTATGAGTAGATGGGACAATTGAGCGTCACTCACCGAAATGTTACGAGACGGCCGATCTCTACCCTGGCCATGTGTAGCGCGGGAGCGATTGGTGGAGTGAATGCCCATCTCGAGTGCAGCTGCGGCCGAGGAGCCTTCAAGGATAGGCGTCGTGCCAAGCAGGAACTTGGAGAAGTGTGGACGAATACGTTCCCCAAACGGTTTCCTATAACAAGTGAACACGAGATATAGAACGGTGCAAACGATCCCTTAACGAAAGGACAAATGGGCAAATGGTGGATGGGGAGTAGCACAAGGAACACACCAGCTACAACCACAATTGGAACGACAAATGATTGCCACACAGGGGCGTAGGAGTGAGTAGCTGGGTTGGAGGGGACGGGGTGGTTTGGTGCTGTGCGAGGTGTGAGCGAAAAAATACTACAGCAATGGCCAGAGCCGGGCACACCCTGGGTGATGGTGGTGTTCGCAATGACATTTCCGAGAACGGCCTGGATGCCCGCAAAGCTGATTATAGCGGCTTCAACGACGAACAAAGTGAGGTGGTGTTGGAGCGTCATACTGAGCTTGAACGGACGGCAGCAGGGAGAGACAGGAAGAAGTAGGGGAGGAGAACGAAAAGTCAAGAATTCTGTGCCAAAAAGTTTGCTGCAAGCGGCTCGGACATCTATGACTGGTGAGCGATCCTAGGAACCGGTTTGGAAGTAAAGCAAGATCCTGGGCTTGAACAGCTTCTTCAATGGGTGGGGTTCACATATTGTTGTGGTCTACCCTGGATTCACATAGCGAGGATCGCCTGATTTTGTGCTGGGAGAGATGTGATTGGGCCGTTGTTCTCAAGGAACAGCTGTTGTCGCGCATCTCCACCAATTAGAGCACGACAGATTCCTCAACCTGTTGGTGTCATTAGAACCGGAATAGATCCCAGGCCCTGCGCAGCACTCACAGATTGTCGAGCATCTTCACGCTCAAAGCTCCACAGATGTCATCATAAGTCAAAGGGTCAAGTGCCGTCCCGGGATGGTTCTGCTAGGAAGGATTGTTGGGAGATAGGATGGGCTGAGATGCCAACTCGGAAAGCACACCCGGCAGCGCAGTGCAGCGTGAGACAATGTTGCCCCAAGATAGGTATCCGTACAGAACAGTTAGAAGTGTGATGTCGGGAAACTCGAAACTTTTGTGTTAGGTGTAGTCCAGAGGGTGTGGTTTGTGTTCTTAGACCGAGTATTTTGACCCTGTAGCCTGAAACTTGAAACTAGAAACCTGAACCGTCGCGGGGTTTGAAATACTCAGGGTTTTCTAGATTTCCTAATCTGGTGGACTAGATCCAACGTGTGAGACGCAATACGTCACACTTTGTCCTTCGCCTAGTATCTTTAACGGTAGTGGTGAGTCTCCGTGATACTTATTTCCCCTGGATATGAGCATCTCTATTGTTTTAATAAAGTCGTATGCATGCAACCTCTGAGAAGGCCCAAGAACGCGCGACGCGAAACAGATCTTTACCGTAGCTCAGACCGAGACCACCGATCGGATGGAGGACCAGCTGACTCTTCCTTCGCTCAGAAAGGTAGGCGGCAATCACGTCAGGATCGTTCTTCCTTACATCAGTTTAGCAAGAAGGAGCTTGTGGATGGTTCAATGGTGTGAAATGAGGGCACAGCAACGACACGGGATGCAGTTGGCGGATGTGGCGTTGGCAGTGAAGCGCCGAACCAAGTCCGGTGCCCTGAGGATGGCCCGACATCTTATTCAGTCCTCGCAATACCCGCCTTGTCGTTCTCACTGGCTTCCCCGTGCTCTAGGACGATGCACTTTGATTTCGGGGAAGTAACTTTCAGGTATCGCCGATCGAGCTTAGCTGCGAAGCGTAAAAGCCTACTATGCGTAACCTTTGAGAGAATGACATAATGAATGGTGTAAGAGTCCGTGTTGTGAAGATGTGAAGTCTACGGTAGTAAAATTACAAGTGTATAATGGGGAATGCGCCCATGTCTGCTCGCCGCAATGATAGGCTCTTTCTCCCACCATCGCATATCACGCCCATGCGGGTCACCTACTGTCATCTGTGAGGACAAGCAAGCAGATAATGAAGCGCAAGCATCAGCTCACCTCAGGTTCGACGTCGTCCACTGCCAGTCAGAAACCTCATGTTTCCGCCGTGTGGAGGTTTTGTCGCTAGAGCGGAACCAGAGCCGGAGTTTCCGGCAGCCATTGCAGCAGTGGGAAGTGTCACCTCATCAACGATGACTCCACGAAGATCGATTGTGTTGGGGAATCTGATGTGGTTACTGAGGGGTGACCTCAAAATCACTATCACAAGGACAACAAGGGCGGCGAGGACTCGAGGAAGGATGAGTTAGGATTGGAGGCCGACGCACGAAAGCTACGTACCAATCAAGGCTCCCCCGGCGACTGGCAAAGGTTTTCCCCCAAGCGAAGCAACCTCAGGGATGATGTCTTGAGTAGCCGCGAGGCATGAGATGAAGAAGTGAAAGGGGTTGAGGGGAGGCGTGCATATGTTTTGTTGGACAGTGGTATTGACTGACACAACATCACTGGGGGCGGCAGAAAGGGGCATCGTTATCGTTTTGACTACTGTTTTCTTGAAGTGTGAGGCAAATGGGAGACAGGAAGAGCCGGGTAAAAGGATTGGCACAGAACTGACCATTTTATCACCACAAACCTCAGAATTTTGCGTCCTTGATTCCGGAGTAGAGCGAGATCCATAAGGCCCAAATGGCCCTCATGAGGAACGGTTCGCATAGCTTGATGAGAGTCGGTTCGAACCAAGAAACTGGGAATTTCGAGCTGAAGAAGAGCCACAGTAGAACGCCCAACATAAACCGAACGCAGCCAACACCGCCATGGGAGATAAAGATGTTCTCAGGCAGCTAGATCTGGCTATTCCGGCCAGTGCTAAAACTGGGTCGTGAGTCAGACGAGCTCTTCAAAAGTCGCATGACACACCCCAAGCAAACTAAGCACGCTCATCCCCCGGAAAATTTCGGAGCCTCTGCAAGAGTCGTGTGGCTCTGGTAGGCTTTTTTTGGGAGAGTATAAGAAGGAATGGTAGGATATATTCAGAAGTGACTACAAGTCGTTCCAATGATCCTAATACGAATGTGATCGATGTGGCAGAGATCTTGTTCATGTCTTTTTAATTGTTCCCCCACGTAACGGGCCTCAAGAGCACTCATTCTTTGTGCGATCGCAAGTGAAAGCGCGAAGTTGCGTTCCGAGAGAAGATGTTTTCTGTGAACAGGTTCTGGCTCATCATCCAGTTCAGTTCTTGCATTAAAGCAGTTCATCACTACAATGTACCTAATCCGTCAACTAGTGACGACACCAGGCCGGATCGGCTTCATTTCGGACCATTCCCCATGGGGTCGAGGAATCGTGCGTAATTTTTATCGCATACTCCATAGCGAGGTGCCGTCGAATGCCATATCCCTGCCTGCCCTTGCTCCCCGCTCGAAGTTTCCACCCATGTCCCTGCCCCAAGCTTCATATCGATGGACCCTGATGAGTCGCAGGACCCTACATACAACCCTTCAGAATCCATCAATACCGGTGATGATGCGAGTGGAAGATAAGGCGGATGTTGTCCTGGGCGGGTTCGGGGCGTAGAGCAGCTCTGAGAGCCTGTGAGGCCCCCATGAGATCGGACTTCGCAGCGCCAGCCTCGGAGCATTCATCACTTGTGGCGGATTTTGGGCAATCTGTTCAGGTATGATCGCCCCCAATTTCAAATTGATATATACTTACCAGGTGTATGATCCGCGCCAGGTTAATGTAGTCCCGTTACGTTGTTAGACTGGTTGGTTGATACATAGACTCGCGTCGAGAATCGGTGACGTTGGCATAAAATTCATGGAGAGAGAGTACATTGTGTTACATATATCCGTTATCCGTCGGGGTATCCATACAACTAAATAGATAGACAAGGGAAGCATTGAGCTACCTCCTCTCTAGCTCATCGTGGTTACGGACGGGTATATATCCAACATCTGGGTCGTCGTCAGTCATAATTGGCAAACGCCGCCTAGAAGAGACTCACTCAGGCCAATTTCAAGGAAGAGCTTCAGATTTCCCCTGTTTAGCGAAAGCCATTTCGGGGCGACGAGGAACCATATTGAGCTGTTGCGGAGGAGGGCATCGAGTGGGATTATCTGAGACTTTGGTGGTCATCGTCACCGGCTGTAATCTTCCAGGGATGCCCCTATTGCTTGCGCGGCTGAGCGTATTGGCTGCATTCCTGAACGGGTGTTTATAGAAGATCCAAAGGAGAATGCAGGCGAGGAGCACCACAGCTAAGTGAAGGGAGGTGATCCAGATCAGTCAGAGATGTAGATGACTGGGTAGAGGCCACGCACACAGGACAACGACGATTTGGATGATGGTATTAGACTGGTACCGATTGTGGGAACTCTGTTCGGCAGTATATGAAACACCTGCTTAAGGATGAAAGGATCAAACGAGCCAGGCATTGGAGGCATTGGACGTACCTCGGGTGACGGTGCTATTGGTTAGAGCCAGCCCATTACTAAGGATAGCGTTGAAAGGGATGAAGAGAAGCACAATGGGGTTCGCGACAATCATATGTTGTTCGAGTCAGAACTGTGAGGAGGAAGGGGGGAGAAGATTGGGCACGAAGGACAGTTTTATATCCGAGCTCATGCTGTCCTAACGGAACTGGGTTTGAAGCCAAGACCTCGAAGATGATGCACAAGAAGATGGGTATCTGCATCTGAGTTGGATATATGAGCATTTCTCCAAGCCAAGGGTCCAGACCTTTGAAGGAGGATTTGGGATTCAGTTGCTGGGGTACAGCCTTGTCTCCGGTGAATTTCGATGTGGCAACCTGGCCTATTCCGTGGAGGGCGCTTTGTGGAACCCTGAGATCGTGAGATGCCCTTTTACATCATATGGCGCCCAGATCAAGTTAGTACCTATTAACGTCCTAGAGGGCACAGACTATCCGTGGGGGCTCGGATGATGTTTTTGTAGGCATCTCTGGAGAGAGATAGGAGAGAGACTACCGTGACGGTCGTGACCCAACATGTGACTTACGTGACGCGTATGGGCTGTCCTCCACGTCGACCTCGGGTCAAGCAAACGTCCTGAGTGTCCCCTTGCTACCAGTAATCATGTTGGCTTTATTCTTATTCCTGCTGAGCCTGTCTACCTCAATTATCTTCTGGCATACCTTGCAAATATATGCGTGGTTTCTAAGGAAAACCAACGTTACACGACGCAAGAATGTCCTCCAGCAGCTTGGTGTCCCGCCAACGGAACAGAGAAAGCTGATAGGTTTCTTCCATCCTTATTGGTGAGCTGAGAGTACCTTGCGCCATATACTTGCGTAAATCTGATTCTAACTGAAAGACAGTAATGCGGGTGGTGGCGGGGAGCGGGTGCTATGGACAGCCATTGCTGCCCTGCAGCGAAACGAACCAGGAGTTATCAGCATCGTGTACAGTGGTGACATAGATGCGAGCAAGGAGCAAATTCTAGACAAAGTCAAGGTATGCGCCTCCTGCGATGGCTGAAGTGTTGGGTGATTGAATAGCGTTCCTAGGCCAGGTTCGACATCCAGCTCGACCCATCCAAGATTCATTTCGTCTTCCTCCGCTCCAGGAGGTGGATTGAAGATTCGCAATGGCCATACTTCACGCTCCTTGGTCAGAGCCTGGGTTCCATTTATCTCGCATGGGAGGCAATGTCAGCTCTCATACCCGACTTGTACATAGGTGCGTAGTGTCCACCCCTTAACATCACAAGTTCACCCATTGGCTTCCAGATACAATGGGGTATGCGTTCACATTCCAGGTCGCCTCCATCCTTGGCCGCATACCTGTTGGTGCCTATGTCCACTATCCTACTATTAGCACCGATATGCTCGCCCGCGTTCGGTCTCGCAAGCAGTGGCATACTAACGCCTCTGCTATATCTTCCTCTGTTGTGCTGAGCAAGGCTAAGCTATTGTGAGGCGCATATACTTTACATGCCAGCCACCTACTGACATAATCGCGCCCAGCTATTATCGCATCTTCATGTACTACTATGCCTCGTCTTTGCACACTGCCTCATTCCTGATGGTCAATTCATCCTGGACCAAAAACCATATCGATTCCATCTTGCAGCACAGCGATTTCGCCCTGGATGCACTTCATTTGTTACCCCCTATTGCCACATTCAGTATCCTAAATGCAGTGACATCACCAAAAACGGGAGAGCAGGTCACCAATGCCCGTATAGTATATCCCCCCTGTGACACCAAAGAAATGTCAAATTTCCCCTTGAATCACCGCCAGCGCGTTATTTTGAGTGTTGCCCAGTTCCGGTATGTCTCCTACTGAGGATCGCCGTCGATCCCGATATAGAACGTCAACTCATCCTCAAATGGATTCAGACCCGAAAAAGACCATCCTGCTCAACTGCATGCATTTGCACAGCTGTTAAGCAGGTACCCGGAGCATGCGAAGAAGAGTGGAGCCAAAGACCCTGTTCGACTCGTTCTTATCGGTGGCAGTCGAAATGGCGAGGATGCCGAACGCGTCACCGCGCTGCAGCGACTGATGAAACAGCTAGGTATAGAGGTATGTGTTGCTTCCCTCCAGGAACGGTCAGCATTGATGACCCTTTTTCCTCTTTTCGTTTCTTATTCAGGACCAAACGGAGATTATCTTGAATGCGCCTTATCCGGTCGTACTAGAATGGTTGTCGAAGGCCAGCATCGGCCTGAGCACCATGGTCGATGAGCATTTCGGCATCAATGTAGTCGAATTCATGGCATGTGTTCTCTCTCCTAGTCGCATGGTTGAAGAAATAACGACTACGTAGGCCGCCGGCGTGATACCCGTGACACATGCATCGGGAGGTCCTCTGAAGGACATTGTTGTTCCTTTTAATGGAAAACCTACAGGTGAGAACAGGTGTGATGTGAATTTTGTAGAATTATCGAACTCCCCCGATTAGGATACCATGCAAAGACGACAGAGGAATTTGCGGAGGCTCTCCACAAGGTTTTGACACTCTCGTCTGAAGAACTTGCTCTACGACAGAGAGCGCGAACTTGGGCCATCCAAAGATTCTCTGAGGAAGAATTTGAGAAAGGCTGGAACGCGAGCGGTTGGAGAGAATGGCTGTTGAGATGATCGTTCAAAAATTTCCCACATTAATTAAAAATATTTCTCTGTGTTTTGGGATTTCCCATGTCATTAAGGAATTAGTTTGTCCAAAACCTTGGATTGCGGAATTTCTAGAGGAAACACGTAAAGGTCGGTGGAACCTGCCCGGTCCTCCGAGCTGCAAATTCCACCTGGGCGGGGTCGGATCCCGACAGGAGGAGCATCGTCTCTTGACATGCTCATTCAGCAACAATATTGACCTGCCATTTGGAGATGTTCATAGAGAACTTTGGTGGAGAGCCAAAAAGGCTAAGCTAGCACAGGTTGGGCGAGTGGTCGTGGGTCCCGAGTGACAAGACAATGAAGTCCGCGGAGGACATATCATTGGCATTGAAATTTGGATGATCATACATTGGGGAGGATGTAGTTTCTAAGCGAGCTCGGCTTGAAGTTCTGGAAATACATAATCTAGATTTCAATGTCAGCGGAAACGCCCAATCGCATGGATCCCCGACACCATTGGGATGCGCGAAGAGAGATGGAGGTCACTTACAGCTACATGCGATATCGACCTCAGAGATCAAGCTTCATCAGCACCTCCTCTCCCTTTCCTTGGATATCCGCAATATTCGGGTAACCGGCGAGAGCGAGGGTGTTGTCAAAGTCAGCGAGGGTGTGCTTGATGACTTGTTCAGCGCCGGCCTGTCCTCCAACGATCATGCCGTACAGCCAAGGACGGCCAACTGTTAGGCGAGGGACGGAAAGAAAGACGATAAGCAAGCTGTTAGATCGAGGGAGTGACAAAAAAGTAGTGGTCAAAAATGGTCGAAACAGTAGAAGTGCAACGGAAACTTGTTTCATGTTGACATGACAGAAGCGAATGGGAGAAGTGAAGCTCGGCGAGCTTCGCAAGGGGTGGTGCGAGAACGGAGCACCGCGACTCGGCCTGGAAACGGCCCAGCCATGTCAAGGTGTGATACCCGATGGGGGCGCTCGCAAGGTGGCCAAGAAAAACACTGCCGTGGCAAAAAGGGAAACGCTCGATCCACGATCATGACCGTTGGTCAGTTAAGATTGATGACAAAGACGTGGATGAGCGGACTTGAGACCCGTGCACCAACGCCTTTGGGAAGGGAAGACGAGAGAAATGGGAACGAGGGAAGAAAAGTGTCCGCGAGTGCTGGCGACAAATACAAAACGGCAGCGCAGTTTCGGTACATTACACCGTTCACAGCTGACAAGTTTTGAATGCAGGACATCGATCTCGTCTGCTTGTGACGTCAGTGGCACCAAACCAAGAGATCAGCACGAGGCAGATAAGAAGTTAGCAAGCGAGAGGCTTCGCATCGCCCTTGAGAAGGGATCAGTTGGCTCGGGAACCAAAGGTAAGGCGCGGCTTCGGGGCTTGCGAGAATGGGTAAATGGAAGCTTAAAGACGACCACGTCTGAGAATGGAGAAAGTCGTTATTTAACCACTTACGGAGGATAGCCTGTGCGCCGAGCGCGAGCGCCTTGAACATATCAGGACCGGTGCGTATCCCGGAATCGAAGAAGATGGTGAGTTCACCAGACTGCTGCGCTGCTTTGATCTTCGGCGACTTTGCGATGCGCTCGAGGGCATACAGAGATGGGATTGCGCCGTCAACTTGGCGTCCGCCTGTCGTCACCACGAGATCCCCGTTCCGATTTTATAAGTGGATTAGATCGGTGGAGGTGGTTCGATTCGCCCGCGCAGATTATGTTGCGAATAGGAGACAGAAAACAGAAAACCAGTCATTAGGCCTAGATCCAAAAGGAAACATTAAAGCGTCGGAAGGAACTTCAGACTCACCGTGATTCGAAACTACAATGCCATTTACGCCATATTCAAGTGCCTTCTCTGCATCCTGAACAATTGACATCATAAGAATCAGTTTCACAACTCCGAAAATAACTTCCAGCAAATATTTGCCCGAAACTGGAAAGCTGGGGCTGAAAGCCTTGCCCAGAAGAGCCTGAGCGGAACACGTACCGAAGCATTCTGGATCCCTTTCAAGATCAAGGGTCCCTCCCAGTTCTCCCGTAGATGCCTCAAGTCTTCCCAAGACCTGAACTTCGAGTTGCATTCCTTCAACCACTCCGCCCCAAGGAAAGCAAAGAGCCTTGCTTCTTCATCCCCCTCCAAGATCTTCTTGTCTTGAGCGTCTGCTTGGTAGGGCCACTGGAACTTGAAGTCCGTTATTGGCTGTTTGCCAAAGTGGCTCATAAAGACAGAATCTGACGCGCCAATCTGGATACCTAGACCATGACCGAAAGGCACGAAAGCCCTCTCAAGGTCATGAGGACGCCAGCCAAGTATCATGGTGTCAAGCGTGACAACCAAGGCGGAGAAACCGGCCGCCTTCGCGCGATTGAGAAGTGAAATTGTAACATCCTTAGAGCCAGGCCTGACATACATATGAGTGAAGTTACCCGCGGTCAATGTATGGGAAAGAACGTACCAATAGAGCTGATACCACCGATCGCCGTCACCATTTGCGGCGGCCACTTCTTCCATGGTCGTGCTGCTTGCAGAACTGAGAATGTATGGGACACCCATTTCCTTGGCAGCTTTGGCGGATGCGACCTCTCCATCAGGATGAAAGAGGCGTTGGACTCCAATAGGGGCCATCAAGAGTGGTGCAGAGTGTGTCTTTCCAAAGATATTGACCTGTGCGCGTATGCTTCTGAATGCAGTTTGCGCAGGCATATATACACGTCACTCACCCTCAAGTCGCGGATTGTTGCATCAACGAGCATGCGAGGAATAATTCCCCATTTCTCAAAAGCACGACGATTAGCACGGTATGTCTGATGCGTACCGGCGTTCCCGCCTGCATACATAAAGGCGCCTGTGATTATTCCATGATCAGTATATTAGTGATGCCATCACTCCAATCGAGGGAACGTGTTGGACACACAGCCGGCGCTTCCGAAAGAACGGCTCCCACGGTTCAAAGCTACTCACCAGGATAGTCCTTCAACTTCTCTCGTGCTTTTTCCTCAATCTCATCGAAGACAACTGTGCCCAGTGGTTCAGGCCCCTTCCTGGACTGGTAGATTTCGAGCATATACTTGCTCCATTTTCCTGGGGTAGTGAGCGGGGTAGTGAGTGGGGCGTTTGGTTGGTCAGACATAGATAAGCGCGCAGAGAGATAATCGACAAGAGAGTCAGAGGACAGGAGCTGGAAAGACGACGAGGAACAAAGCAAGGGTCGGTCGGAATAGGGCAGCTGATACCCATGAGACCTTTTATATATATCAGAGAAAGTCAGATATTTCCACGTCCACAACATTGTGGAATAGGAGCCATACTAGCCATCGCATGGACTGGGGCAAGGGTGGGATGTTCATTGGCTGGACGGTGGAAAGGTATAAAAGGGGGAGAGGACGGTCCGGTTATCAGAGTTCCATCGCAGTCATGGGAAGTCGGATAGACGATCATTGTGCAACCCATATCAAACCCATAAATAGAATGAATAATCGCTGGCATTCAAGGGAACTTCAGGCAGTGTGCATTGAATCCGGCTAGGTAGTTCCAACGAGAAGATTACGAGGCTGTGGCGACGAGGACTTCTTGAAGATCCGACGGGACAAAACCTAACGGGCGTAACATAACGGGCGTAACATAAAATGGTGGAGAAAACAGGCGACCAATGTATACAATGTGATGACAAAAAAGGGCAGTGAAAGATCGGAGGATGTGGAATGGAAAGGGTATGCAAAGGATATATGTAGACAAGAAGAGGGATGAATAGGGATGACTCGGGAGCATGGGTTAGGGAAACAAATCGGTAGAACAATGGCCCACATATTTAGATGCCTTCAATACTATCAATGCCTACATCACTCGCACTTTCCCAACCATCGGCATCAGCGTCTGCATCATCACTATGCAGAATCAGTAGCTTTTCTCGCCCCTCCTCCATGTCCTCTGTTGTCGCATGAGCGGATCCAGCACGCCTGAAAACATCACTTCCACCTTCACCTTCTATTCCTTTCATAATGCCGTCCATCCCACCACCAGATACACTGTATCTATACCCAGATCCGTTCTCTTTCCACTTGCCCTTCACCTCATGTAGATGGGCCGTTCTGGCCCACCTCCGTGCGCTTTTAGGTGCACTTCCAGATCCAGTCCAGGTTTGTGCCAAGGATATGTCAATAGATCCCGGAACTCCGTGACTCGAATGAGATCTTTGCAGCGGAATGGCTCGCCGCTGATGAGGCACAGATGTGGTGGTCCTAGCGGAAGCCAAACCTGGCCTACCAGGAGAATAAACTCCAGCTACGCGAGATCCCTTTGATGGTGTATTGGTGACAGCAACTAAGTGGCCACCACGGGTCTCAATAGCCTGCCGAGAGCTCGACGGACCTGGAAGGACTAGAATGCCCTTGCCTGTCCATGAGGATGTCCTACTCCTAGACCTCGACTTCGTACGGGACCGTGCACACGAAGGCGTGCCGTTGCCATCCAGCAAGATGGGTACATTTTGCTGATTCTCAGGACGCTGCTTTTCAACGCCGCTACGCTTCGTTTGCTGCCGGTGAGGAGGGGTATTCAGTTCAATAGCTGTTAAAGGGTATCGCAATGATGATGACGCAGTTGAGTCAGCGCCCTCTGGAGATGACAAACCCGAGCCCGAATTCGCAGCACTGGCTTTTGTGAGCTCGGCACGTTCCCCATTTCCTACGCAGGTGTGGTGAGATTGGTGATCAGGTGAAAACTAGAAGCCTGACTCACGCTGTGGCATCCGAAAGTCTTCTGGCTTCCCCGTCCGCGGACGAGGCAAATCCACACTGAGGCTTTTAAGTTTAGGGCGCCAATACCTTCTATCCTCGATGATCGGTCCTCGAGATCCCCGCGTGAGACCCATGAAAACCAATACGGCGAGTAGTAAGCACAGCTGCGCAACTCCCAGGCGCTTTTCCATAATAATCTAGAATATTCCGAGTCAGTGCATGAGCAATGTGGGCAGCGAACCCGCATATGAGTCGCTTACCTCGTCCGATAAATACTCTATCCGCTGTAATAATTGCGCATACTCCATCTGCCACTGCTTGCGCTGTTTCTCCCACTCAAGCACCGCTCGTTCGTGTGCCTGTCGCTGAGCTTTCCCCTACACATTTTCGAGAACAATCAACGATCAACCTCTTCGACATTCCAACGCCCATTACAGATCACATACCAAGCCTTCCAGACGACCAATGTCCTCGCTTAACCGTTTCAGAGCGTCTCGGACGATTGACTGCTGTTGAGCCATATACTGTTCATACAGTGTATGGTTCCTCTGCAACCCCACCAGCCGGTTCATAATGGTCCGATAAACAGACTCACCACCGGAAACCGGGATTGGTAGGAAAGGATGTGATGCGGAGAGTGGTGTCGTGGTTAAAACGATAGAAGAGGTGCGGGTTACGGGAAGCTCCGTATTGACTGACGTCGAGGTTGTGATAATGGCAGTTGTGTTCATCTTCGCTTGAGATGGGACTGGGCTAGGCGTGGCGTTACCGGGTGGGGTAGTAGAAGGCTGGAGTATGGAAGAGATAAGGGTTGGGGACAGCGAGGAGATGGAAGTTGTGGCAACTGTTGCTGGGGATGCTTGTGCAGTTTCGAATTCTGGAGGTTGGGTGATGGAGGGCGCATTTGAAAGGTACGTGTCAGTTGAATGTATAGGACTTTCGGTCATCGTCGTCATCGATGAGGGTCCCACCTCCTTCCAGGTCTCGTTGATGGGCAGGGCGAGCGTCGAGGGCATGCCACTTTCTTCATGAATGGTCTGGTCAGTGTCATTGATTGGTACGGTATCGTTGGTGAGATTGCTATGGTTGACAGCTTTCGTCGTCCGTTGCGTTTGTGCATCTTTCAGGGCAGCCTCCGTTTTCGCCCTGCTCTCCGCTTCCCACAGCTCCCATTTCCATTCCTCAAGATGGGTAAGTCCATATACCCGAAGGAGGGAGACGGGGCAGTAGTACTCCGAGCCGTAGTGTGAGTGAAAGTCAATCCGGAGGTATCGATAGAAATCACGAAGTGAGGTCGGCGTATGGAAGGACTACAAGACCAAGTCAGCCATCAGGAACCAATCTACACTCAGGTAATCGCACCTGAACACCCCTAACATTCTTCGCCCTGTACGTCCCTGCAACCGTCCAGTCTTCCTCGTCCGTCGAAGACGTCTTTGCAACGCTAACTGTGAAGTCCTTGAACACCCCGCTGAAGAACTCAAAGTTCGCCAGCTGCACCGTATCAATCCGGATATCCTCGCACAATTCCACGACTACAAACTGTTTCCCTCCTTCCGTCTTGCAAGGGCTGAGCATGTACCGATCCTTCTTTGACGACAAGATATTCGACGGGTGCTTTGCCCCTTTATGGGCCTTATGCACCCGCGCAGAACAGTCTAGTGAGGCGTAATTGAAGCGATCGACAAGGGGGACCCGAAAATGTGGCGAAAGGTGTAAGGGGACTTCCTGCGGCTTTGCGGGTACATGCGGCTGCTTGTCCTCCTGAGCCGCGGGTGCTGGTGACACCACATCGTCCGTATTCACAGGCTCACTACCGTCTCCCGTTCCGTTCCCAATTTTATTTGCCCCATTACTTGAAGGGCCCGTTGAGGAAGCATTCTCTGAAGCATGATGCTGCCGAGCTTTCCATTCCTCAAATGAAAGTAATAGGTCATCCTCAACCGGCTCCAATGGAGGAAGAGGTTTTAAGCAGCATATAGGTGGATCGGGACGTTTCTGTGCGTGCAATGCAATCGCGCGAAAGGGGTCATTGCGAGACGTTGGTTCAGCGGCGACCGGTGTAATCCATACGAGTAGGAGCAGGACAATGACAGGTGAGAAGGTTTTGTGCAACCTAGCCCAGCAGCATTGCTCGAACATCAGGTGATGCCGGTACTGGTGTGAGCAGTAAGATTAGTGTCGCACAACGACAGCGGTGGTTGTGAGTGGTTGAGGACGGATAATTCCTCCACGTAATGATTGCTGGTCAGGATGTCCTTCCGGCGAGGTTATTTTTGGCAACTCAGGTACGTGTCGAAGCACGTGCTCTCCACCTCTATTGAGCCACATACAAGTTGTTGAACGACGATTTCACCATGGTCTGAAGGAACACGACAGCAGAGGTGGCTCCAGGAGTTTACTTACCACGTCGTACCCGAGGAGGCTACAACTAGAAGTCCCAACCGCAAGGCCTACCATCCACCCCACGCCCAAATAAGGATTTGATGTCCCTTGTGAGGCGCGGACCCCTCAGATGGATGTATCTCTTCGTTTCAAAGATCCGCATTGAAATATGGCAAAGCAAAATGCTGAAGGACCTCAGCCACTGGATCCCCTGGTATCGCTGCTCTGCTGCCCCGCTGAAATACCTTGATCTGCAAGAAGCCCGAAGGCCGCTATTGAAGGCAAAAATTCCCTCAAAGATTCTCTGCTATTTCAATTTCCGGCTAAGTGAGCCTTAAACCTTCAAAACTTCGGCTTCCTCAAAATCTCCCGATGCATACCGGAGCTCTTGGTGTCGTTCTGTCAAGTCCAAAGTACCTGGCCCCCTGCATTCCATACCTTGGCCAACGGGCCACTTCCGTACAGGCCACTGTTGACAGTGAGGTTACTCATTGCAGCGTACAAGCCTATACAGTCCTGGCTGCCCGGTTAGCCTTTCGTAACAGCGACTGAATCTAGGTTGGTTAATCGTAGACCGTAGGTGTACAGGCATTTCCAGGTAACCCCTGGTAGGTCATCTCTCGAGGTCAGAGCACCTGAGCCCACGATTTGGCATGCATGCGCGTATCTCCCTTGATCAGACTATGTTGGATGACCGCGGCAATATCTCGTAGCGCTTAATGTCAGCAGGCAAGAACTGGCCTCACCTTGTGATGGCAAACCCACTTCAAACGCTACTAAGAATATCAACAAAATGCAGAGTGGAGGCCCGCGAAAGTGAATAACCAATAGTGCTTGAATACTCCCGACATCATCGCAATCCTTTCCACCACCGCACAATCTTCCCTCTCATTAACTTCATTGAATCCAACCGTCGTTCCGAGCCCTTTGTCTTTCTGATTGATATCTCTTGGCGCTGCACCAGTTACTATAGTCTTCTACGTATTCTACTTCTCTGGCCTGGTATTCCTTCCTAGGTTTGTTCTGTTTATTGAGGAGAGCTTCGACCCAGAGGTTTGGCATTCGAAAACGGCGTATTATCGGGAGAACAAGCCTCTAAGGAGACCAATGGCCTATCTGCTGTTACTCATCTCCAAAGCATATTTCCACCCTTGATGGTTGGGGGAACCACAAGAGCGGGAAATTCTCGGACAAATAAGCCCCTCAAGCTAAGAATAGATTGCACGTTGCCATAAATTGTGCGGGGTTGTGCACATACATATTCCCCAGTTCTTATCCCCCCTTGCCACCGCGCCTCGATGAATGCGAGCCCGAGCACTGCAACTTTTCCGCCTCGCTTCGCGGACTTGAAGCGCGAGATCGCGTCCAGCTACCCTGATTTTGAAGCCCGCATTACCCAGGCATGGAAGGAGGTTATCGATGAGTTAGTCGCCACTGCTGACAAGATTAACCGAGGAGGTTCTGAGGTAGGTAGACGGTTAGACCCGGAAATACTGTGAGATATTGAACGAGATACCACGGGTAGTACATTCCACAGGTTAATTTCAACGACTTGGAGGAGCTGAGTGCAGAGGAGGTGAATACAATCAAGAGGCGTGGGTGTGTTGTAATTAGGGATATTGTAGACGATGAGAAGGCTATTGCGTGGAGGGAGTCATTGAGGGAGTTCGTACGCGTCAATCCCGTCGAAGGTAAGTCTTTGCCAATCAATAAATGACACGTCTAATCACCGGTGGCTCCAGGGATCCCTGCTGACAATAAGCAATTTTTCCAGCTCTAGTGAGTGACTCAGGTATTTATACGGTAGAAAAATATTCAATGACGACAATACATGCAGCTGGACTAAACCGCAAGTTCAGGTCAGGGCTAACCCGAACTTATTGAAGGCAAATATATGGTTGAATAACCTGTATCACGACAACACGGGAAAGAAGTCAGAGAACGTCGATCTCTCCATTCCCTTGACATACGCCGACAGGTTTAGGATTAGGAAGGCTGGCGTTAAATGGGGCCTCCATCCGCCCCACCTGGATGGTATGAGATCAATTATGGGAGTTAGTTCCTGGCTGGGTAGATACTGACGAATCTTATAGGAGGTTCGATCGAGCGTTGGGAGGACCCGATGCTCAGAAAGTGCTTCGAGAAAATTTTGACTGGAGAGTGGCGAGAACATGATCCCTATGATTTACAAGGCAGGCTCGATGCGCGTAGCTCTCTGTATGGCAGGCCCAATCAGGTGGGCATTTATCCCTTCATTGGTTTGAGTCGCAAGCTGAGCGTACTTTCAGTCGACCGTCTTTAGGACCTTCCAAGGCTGGTTGTCCATGAGGTGCGTTACCACACTTGCCCTGGGATCCGAATCTGACCTCGCGGTAGCGAGACGGGTCCGACACAAGGCACATTGAGAGTGTTCCCAGATGTCTTGCTCTCGAACACCTACATCATCCTTCGTCCCTTCTTCAAGCCATTGGTCCCGGAAGACTCTGCTGAAGTTCTGGATCCTAAGAATTGGGTCTTCGGTACGTCAGCACACGCCACTTATCGATTTACTTCCGCTGGAAAGATCGAGTAGATGTGACGAGCCCGGATTTCCCCGGAATCATTCCTTGGGAGGGGGGATACGCAGGCCCTCGCCTTAACCCCCTGTCACACCCACATTTGTTCCTGGAGAAGACCATGACTTCTGTACCCAAGGTTAACCCAGGGGACGCCGTCTTCTGGCACTGTGATGTCGTTCACTCCGTCGAAGAGGAACATACTGGAACAGAAGATTCCGCAGGTAAGATCATCTTAGCCGCCTCCAGACCAAACGCGATCTAATTGACTCGTTTGAAAGTGATGTACATACCCGCAGTACCTTACACGGTCCAGAATTTCGATTATATTCAGAGGCAGCGTGATTGTTTCCTGAAGGCACAGCGTCCTCCCGATTTCCCTAAGGGACAGGCCGAAGCTGCGTTCGTTGGCATTGCTGATGCCGACGATATTGACAATGACCTTGGACGAAGGGCAATGGGGTTCCCTGTTTCAGTTGTGTGATGCATTTGGATGTGGATTTGAAGGTGTAACGAATGTTTCCTTGATTTTCATGAATAAATCACGTTGACTTGGTATATTTCCAAACGCTGGAAGGTGACCGTTCCGACATAAATTAGCGGGGGATGTTTGTGAGTGAGGATTTATCAATAAACTGTTCGTGCTCGTGTGCACACGGCGCACTAGATTTGGTTCCAATCACTGTAGCTTATCCTTCCCTTTCAACTTCCTCTGCCAACCGTCGCATGAGTTCCTGATGCGCCTTTCTAAGAAGGCCAATGATATAAGGGGCTAGGAGGCTCAACACCTGTAAAGTCGTTGTGTATTCGTATTCTTGATATCTCTACGGGAAAAGATGCAACTTGCCTGGACTTCCAAAATTTCTACTAACTCCAGGACTCCATGTTCTTCTGTCTCTTTCACACGAACCCTCGACACTAGCTTGGGAAACAGGAAGCTTTGATCGATCTTCGCTGACATGTTCATCCCCCGACCGTCCTGGTCCTCCACAGGTTCAAACGCGATGCTGAACGAGTTATCAAACATCCATAGGCTTGCAGGTGCGGGAACACGTTCTGTTACTCTGTAAAGCCGAGGGTTTGTGACGTCCTGCACCATCTTGGTGATAAAGGGCTGGAATCTAAGGTAAGATTCAACATCCGAGGCGATTTCGGAGACTTGTGCTTCAGAGGCTCGGATGTGCCTCCAGACGACGACTGTACGGGTGATATGGATGGGCCAAGGCATAAGGGCAACGGATGTCGCGAGTGAGGAGAATCAAACTATTTATTATCGGGAAGTGGCCTTCTCGTTTGTAATCTGACTCAAGGATCCATTGGTAGAGATCGTGCAATTGGGGTTATTTACAAGCTCCGTGAAGGGAAGAATGAAACGGTGTGTGGGGCGTGAATGGGGCCGTAACGCTTCAGGATTCTACTACCATACGAACCACCGACACTACCTATTTGAAATCAGTGACAGAGTCAAGGTCAACGAAGCATTCCGTCAGCATTGCATATATGGAGCTTTTTAAATTCGGCAATGAAGGTATATATAGCACAGGTGTCAAATCAACAGTGTCCCAAACTCGCAATGTGGCAATGCCTCAAAAAATATCGCATTTAGGTCCAACTTGGTCCGTGCGTTTCTTCCAACCCCTCTCTCAAACACTCCGGGAGTTACTACTACACAACAGTCAAATCCAAACGATATAAGGAGCTGGGAGGCCATGACTCAAAGTTTGTAGTAACCAATAACCGACGCGCGACGCTTACCCTCGACAGTCTCGTCTGGGCTTCTAGAGTTCCCAACGCTCCACGAATCCAGGATCCCGGACCCACTTCAAGCAAGCCCTTAGCTCCTGAAAGGTCCGATCAAACTTCACTGACATACTCATCCCCTGGTCGTCCCGGTCCTCGGCCATATTGAACGCCAGATGGAAAGAGCTATCAAACTTTCATATTCTCAGAGGCGTAGGAGCTTGTCCCGCAGCCCCGTATCCGCGAGGGTCCCCCGCACCCCGAGCGACTTCGGCCACCGATAGGTGAAATCTGAGAAAAGGCTTGACGGTTTAGACAATCCAGCAGCTCGCTTATAGAGCCCAGACCCACATATTAATGACTACCGTACGGGTGAGATGGAGGGAAGGGGTGGGGAGGCTGACCAGACCGGACACGATCGTCCCTATTCCTTTGACTTTTTAGGCTTTTCCCAGCCCACCTTTAAATTTGAGGTAAGCCCCGAGCAATACTGTGCTGGTTGCCGGGATACTAGAGAGTTCGCTGACTAGAAGCTGGTCCAATTTCCTCAGCCGAACGAGCGATAGAAAATGGCTACACGAAAGAGAAGGCGGCGATGTTTCGGACACTTACTTTTGTGAGTCGAAGGACCCGACGAATTCGAACTACATAGCTTTCCCGCTTGCCTAGGCGTAACACCAAAAAAATCGGATCCCGTGTCCAGTGGATTCCAAGTTCTTCTGAAGACACTCCTAGACTATAGACTCGGGGCAAATCAAGTGCAACAAGGCGTCGTAGCCCTGGGTTGGGCGCGCGCCCGCAACCGGGTGCTGACAAAGTCCTTCACTACGTATACTGAAGGCACGGCGGTGGTACCCTACGTGAATATGAGTATAGATGTAAAGATATTTGAGATTTGGATTTCAGAACCCACAGCGTTAGATGAACAGAGTAATGTAGGACGCAATAATAATACAAGGTTACAACAAGTTGAACGGATTATCTTCCTTCAAAATACTCCAGAAACTGAGACGAGTCCAGTTGAAGCAGACATGCAAGTGGTAGGTCGGATATATGAAAGATGAACGGGAGGGATGAGCGGCGCCAAGAGCTGACGGGATGCCATGATACAAGAGATAAATATGGATGATGGTACAAATGGCACTGCGATCGGAGAAGCGATCCTGAGAGTCACAATCCAGAATACAGGAGAGGTCAGTCACAGCCCCTCATCGTACATCTTCCTCGACAACGCGACATAAAACCTTTCCAAATCCTCCTTACTCTCCAACTCATTCTTCCTCTCCTTCGGCTTAACTTCCTCTTGCTCCCGAGCCCTGGCCTCGGTCTTCTTCGTCAGCTCTTGCACCATCTCATTCGCGGCATCCATAACCTCCTCCGGTGCCTTCACCGGAGCATTCATTGAGGTCGGAAGCGTCGCAGAGGAGGTGACAGATTTCGCCGAAGCTGGAATTTGATCGATGAGCCAGTCAAAGACTGCGGACAGTTTATCAGTGGATGCTTTGACAACTGCGTCGTTGTTCACGCTGGGGCGATCTTGCGACGGCGGAGGTTGGAGGGATTGTCTTGTGGGAGGTGTGGCTGTGGAAGATGGGGCAGCAGCAGCATTCTTGGCGGCAGTTTCGAGTTTTGCGTCTCGCTCAATACGTTCCTCTCGTTTCCACGCGTAAACGAAACGGCTCCAATCCAGGATGCTCCACGAGTCACTGCCTGGTGATGAGAGGCTGAAGCTGAGTGCGGTGAGTGAGGGAAGATCGATATCAAGGCCCCTCGCTCCTCGTACTTCCCAGTCTGTGAAACAATTCCAGTCAGGCAATCGGCAGAAAAATGAGATGGAAAAGAAACTCACGATCACAACCCTCCATGATCCCTAGGAACTGTCCCCATTTCGCACTTTGGACTGTTACGAGCCCGTCATTCCCCCATTCCCTTTCCTGAGCCCATAGGGGCACTCCGTCGTCATCCTCGCCATCGATACCCACTCTGCCACTCTCGCGATGCTGCTCCCACAACTCTTTCAGCTTCAGTCGTTGTGCATTCTCCGCCTCATCCAATACCATCTTGGGCAACCACAACGGATGCCAGATGCTGACACTAGGTAGCCGACTGGCCACACTGAAATACTTTACATTGGGATTGTTGGGTGTTGCGGGGTTGAAAATGTTGTTGAGGTATGCTGATGTTAAGTTAGCGTATGCGGGTGAGTCGACAATGGATAGGAGGAGAGTTGTGAAGGATGAGGGCAGGGAAGAGAACGAGAGGGAGAATGAGGATTCGGATTTAGATTTAGCTTCGTCGAGGGGAGGCGACGTCGAGGAGTTGAGCGGACAACCGTTCTCAAGCGCATAGGCGAGCTCTCGTTCCTGCTGTCTGAGCTTGCCGATGCCAATGTTTTCCTGACGCGAATTGAGATGACTGCACTCGCTTCTAGTAACGTCGACTACCCACCGTACACCAGTCCATGAATGGACTTCCCCGATGAGGAGTGCTGACAGTCGTCAAAGACAGAGGGGCGTACTCGGCAGGTCGAATATGGGTGATCAGATAGCGACTGTCTAGACCACCCATAGAGTGTGCGAGCATATTGACGCCTCGACCTTTCGCTTTGGTCTGGAGCTGCTCATCTAGCCGAGCAGCTCGAGAAGCGATCGACCCCGTCCTGCAGAATGTTGTGTCACTCTCCTGCACGGACGGCCGCAGTCACTCGCTTGTCCACTTACCCAGGGACGGAGGTCACGATCACCTCTGCTCCTACCTTGTCCCGAAGGACCTTGAGAACATTGGCCCAGTAATGGACGCGAATGCTCGGAAATGATGCCGGTCCACGAGTATCAAAGCCATAGAGTCCTATATTCCGGTATTAGCTACGCTGTAACTCCGACATGTTGAATGGAAGACCTACCGTGGCAAAGCACAATCGGGAAACGTGGCTTTCGTAGAGGGTTGTAGAGAGTTGGACTGGCGAGGAGTTGGTGGATGATGTCTGGTGGGAGCTGTGCCAGCTTCTGTTCATGGGCTGGAAGTAGTTTGAACGGATCTGGGTCTTGCTTCTTGCTGGCCCGCCGTCGGTTAGCAGGCGGTGGTGGGTCGTCTGGATCATTGGGGCTGGGATTGACTTGGAACGAGAATGCAGACGGCCAAGTAAGGGTGCGTCCTAGCCATGGAAGGGACAGTGCATCCGCTGGATGATGAAGATAATCAGTTGTGATAAACGGAGGACGATACGAATGATGTTGATGACGGACCTCGAAGCAGGCTCTCATACATCCCAGTCCGAGCGTCCCTGGAAATTGTCGTCCATTTATCCACGATGATATTCCTCGCGCGTTTCCAGTCGCTTCTGGACGGCCATGATGGCCACTCGACGGTCTTGAGCTCAGCGAGAGTGTGCCATGCCAATCCTTTGGGGCTGGCTGTTCCCGCTATGACGTCCTCTGGACCCTTGGCGCGCTGCTCGTCTGCCTTCGCCTGGCGGTGGAGAAGGTACTGATTCGATATGCCAAACGCACCAACGGCATTTGCTAGTCTCCTGAGCAGAACTACGACTTGTGTAGGGACATAGACGCTGTTCATGGTTATGGAAGAAAAGACATAATATTCATGTGTGATCTTTAATTCGGAGGATTGGGGTTTGGGTAATCTCGTGATTTAGCAGACACGTGGCTGGAAGAGATCATCTGACTTCTGGTCGGAAGATCTTATCCGAGATTCAATCAAGGGACTAACCATTTAGCATTTCTCCATCTCGAGCCCCCACTTTAGACCAGCGATTGTTTATTCTCTTCTTATAGGTCCCATTTAGCACAATGACAGGTTCGACAGGGTCTCACCTCGAAGACAATTGGTACATACGTACATAGCGACAAGTCCATGGCTTTTGTGGTAGCTGATGCAAGACCCGCCTTGTGTTCCTCAATGTCGTTGCCACGCGCCGCACGCGTTTATTCCTCAGTACATCGCTTGGACGTATTAAAAGACCGTCCCTACGTTTGGAAACTCTCATCTCTTGGCTGGTCCTCACACTCACTACACCTTCCTTGCCGCTACCGCCACAAGCCCCACCGATAATCCGTCTCTGCTGAGATGACAGACCTCATCATGAACATCTGGTCAAGTGAACCAGACGTTAACACGGAAAGCTTTGCGAAACATTCACCCCGTCTCCCACCCCAGTCTCCGAGATTCCAGAAAGTGTGGTCACCCAGCGTAGCCGCCGAAGACAAAGCGCGGAACGACGCCCTCGCGCAAGCGCGCGTGTTAGCGATATTCCGCTCGGGGAGATACCCTAACAAAGTTGAGAGTTCGAGCATGGCCTTTGAGGATCTCGAACCAGATGCTTTGGACGAGCTGGGGTCGGGTTATTCTTTTGATGGGGTGGACGCCGAGTCTGGAGATAACGATTCGGGCATCCGGCCAGATTTTGATAATGAAGATTTGTTTGACACGGAAGAATCTTTCTCCTCTTCCGGCTCGTCGTCCTCTCGTTCTACACCAGCCCAGGACTGGACTCCCCACTGGCATTCCCGCTTCCAACATGTTCTTTCCAGTCACTCAAGGGAGGAATGCGCGAACGCATGTCGTGTTCTCGTTCTATCCAACAACTGGGAATTCGGCGAGCTCGCTGAGCTCGCGTACCAACTGGTCTCTTCTGTAGTGACGGGAGTGTCGCCTCTCATTGTTACTGCCTGCGCAGTCAACATCAAGCACATGTTATTGGAGGTCTCCAAACACGAGGCAGCATCATACTTTGTCTCATGCGTCTCGCAAAGTGCGTTTGCGGCGTGGCATCACTATTGGAACCCTGTACGTCTGCCAAGCTCCTCGTATAGCATTCCGCTTAAAGAAGCCGACACAGGGCATGAGCTTCAGCATCTACCCAGGAAGGCGTTTCTTGGTGACCCAACAATACCTTGACGCTGCTTATACCTTCTGTCGACTTCTAGGAAGTCTATCCCAGGCCAACTTGGTCTCACGTGTCTCTGTTAGGGAGATTGTCGACCTCACATTGGAGAATGCTGTGTTGTTGGAACACATCGACGTGGTTGGTAACTTGCTATCGTATGCTACGCCGGAGTTTTGGGTAAAAGCGTCGGAGGAGGAGAAGGACCGGTTTTTGATTAACGTGTACGACGTCCTGGATGGGCTGTGCGAGTATCACTTTCTACGCCCGGAGCTCGTCGAGGAATACGAGAAGAAAGTGCAGGAAATATGCACAATGGTGGTTAGGGGATCACCTTCATCATTCCCTTAATTGTCGAGCTCTGCTACAATAACAACGCTCACAAAGTACGATATCTATTTATTAGTGTGCATTTAATGATACTTGTTAATGTGGTGATACCGTATTGCCGGACCTCGCCCTGAATTTGGATTTTTGTGCTGCACAGAAGCGCACAGGGGCAAGCTTGATTTTTCAATTACTTATGTATGGGCGGTCTCCTCTGATCCCCTCCATCTCCACATTATCACCAGCATGACATAAAACTACAACTGTTGGAAGCTGTTAGAGCGCTCCTGGTTTTTCGGCAAGACCCAACAACTGTCAATTTTTGTTGTCCATGTGAAGCAACTTCGAAACCACAGATCATAACCAGATCATAACACAGCTCGCACATTGCATCACTCCCCTCTAGAAGGACCACAAGATCCTCAGTTCCGCTGCACATGCCGCACCTCAGAACGGCCCTCAAACGCCTCTGTGGTGCCCAGTATGGATAATGATATTTTGGCATGGGAGGGGCCGATACAAACATGGTCGCATGACTGGTGGAACCTCGCGGACGCTCATGGCTTCTTCTTGGGCCAACCCTAGCTTGCCGTAGCCCGTGTCTCATAACCGTAGCAGCAGTCGCCACATTAAATTAACCCTCTCGAACATATATAATCCCCACATTCCCATCCGCTCATTGGTTCTGCCTTCTGAACCCGGACTCTATTCTCACCCCCCAGAGCGTCGTTGAAGTTCACGATGAACTTCCTTTCCCTCCTCTACGCGTTCCTCTGCTTCACGCCTGCACTGGCAATATGGCCTCGACCACAAAACCTGACCACTGGATCTACACCTCTCCGCCTCGCACCTTCCTTCTCCATCAAATTCTCCGGTATTCACAATGTCCCAAACGACCTTTCGGACGCGGTCAAACGCACCTCGAGCCACCTTAAGAAAGATAAACTCCAAGCACTCGTGCCGGATCGTGGAGCCTCGTCTTCTTCCGCGGTTCGCTCTGCACGTACCTTGCGTTCACTTACGCTCAGCTTGAATTCTGGTGCGGGCGGGGGTACTGTCAAGAGTATTAGTGAGGAAGCGATGCAGGGTTTAGGAACACAGGATGAGAGCTATAGTTTGCAGGTTCCGGTGGACGGTGGAGATGCGGTGTTGAGCGCGAATACGGCGTTGGGACTGTTTAGAGGGTTGACGACGTTTGAGCAATTGTGGTATGAGTTGGATGGTGCGACTTATACCCTGCAGGCGCCGATTCAGGTTACGGATGCGCCAGCATATGTGAGTGCGATTTCTCATCTTCTGGGAGTTTTTGCTGATGAAATTCGCGTAGCCGTATCGAGGATTCATGTTGGATACTGCTCGTAACTAGTGAGTGTCCTGAGCAGACGAAGGGGTGTTATATGCTGATGTATACGTCTAGTTTCCCTGTCGCGGATATCAAACGTACCTTGGACGCGATGAGCTGGGTCAAGATCAATCATTTGCACTGGCACGTCGTTGACTCCCAATCCTTCCCTCTCGTCGTCCCTGGGTTCGAGGAGATATCGCAAAAGGGAGCATACTCGTCTGCGCAAGTTTATACCCCCAAAGACGTCAAGGACATCGTCCAATATGCCGCTGCAGTAAGTGATGTTCATTCAATCTCCACTTGGATGTTGGTTCTGAGAAACGGACGTATTAAATTATAGCGTGGCATTGACGTTATGGTTGAGATTGATACCCCCGGACATACCGCTGTCATTTCGAAATCTCACCCTGAGCATATTGCGTGTCCTGAGGCTACGCCTTGGTCTCAGTTCGCCAATGGTGTGTCCTATTTCTATGAAATGCCGTATGCAATGTATTCATGCCATCGGAATTACAGAACCTCCTGCTGGCCAACTCCGCCTTGCAAGTCCTGCAACGACCACCTTCACCGCCAACTTGTTGAAAGCTGTCTCTTCAATGTTCCCGTCCAAGCTTTTTAGCACTGGTGGTGATGAAATTAACCAGAATTGCTATGATAAAGACACTCAGACTCAGCAGGATCTCAGTATGTTCCTCCTTGCATGCGAGCCGGATGCATGGTGTTGACCTCGTTCAACAGGTTCTCAAGGAAAGACGTTTGAGCAGGCATTGGACGCATTTACGCAGGCTTCGCATTCCGTCCTTGCGGAGGCCGGGAAGACACCCGTCGTTTGGGAAGGTGAGGGCTCTTCTCCAAGGTTTAGGATAGTTGACTGGAATGAAGAGCAGAAATGGCACTTGAACACGAGATTCAATTGAGAAATGATACCATCGTACTGTGAGTCCATATCGCCCGTTATCCCTTGTCTTATGCTCACGCCACTTTCCGCAGTGTTTGGATCTCGTCGGAGCATGTCGCCTCAGTCGCGCAGAAGGGCCACAGACTCATTCATGCTGCTTCCGATTTCTTCTACCTCGACTGCGGAGGGGGAGGATGGGTCGGTAACAACATCAACGGGAATAGCTGGTGTGATCCCTTCAAGACGTGGCAGAAAGCGTACTCATTCAATCCAACTGCTGGACTGTCGGCCGACGAGGCTAAGTTGGTCCTCGGCGGTAAGTATGCTTTGTAGATCATTCGCCTTCACCCCACTGATCTCATTTTCTTCAATTTTGTTATTTTGAACTTGATTGATGTTACATTCCGATAGGGCAACAACTGTTGTGGGCGGAGCAATCTGGCCCCTCAAACCTCGATTCCATCGTATGGCCACGCGCGGCTGCATCAGCAGAATTATTCTGGTCGGGTCCTGGCGGTGATGTCCGAACTGCGTTACCGAGGCTGCATGATGTTGCGTATCGATTCGTGCAGAGAGGTGTGAGGGCGATCCCATTGCAGCCGCAGTGGTGTGCTTTGAGGCCCAATGCTTGTGACATTGACGCGTAGTTATCCCTACCCCTTTGGTTCCCGAGAGTGAAAGGTGAGATGGATTGATTGGGTTTGTGATGCAGGTGGGCGAGGTTTTTGATGCGAGTGAGGGATGTACTCAAGAAGTATACGGGTGCTGAGTTGGCTTGGAGTCGGAATCGGGTGGAGAAATTCGCGAGACGGTGTGTGAGGGGGCTTGTGGTGCTAGTCGTAGGGTTTGCGAGCTGGGTTGTGTATGGTTGGATCATGAACTAGTTACTTTGCCACCGTTGAAAGAATAAAAGGGCGATTTGGACTCTTTATATTGGGTGAGCTATGGCCGAGTCGGATTGCTGTCGTATCGCTTCGGCACGTGGACGAATGATGGGGATGGACTGCCCTGACAGAAGTGTAACTCGTCACTTGCTCACACGGCCGACCTCTCAACTCAGCACAGCAACGCCAACAACCAACTTGCATTCGGCCCAGTTTTCCTCGGCGCTTCTCATTCTCACTCCCAATTGCTCGTACATCCTACACCTCACGGAGACAAGCCCAAAGGACCCCCAAAACCCGCAAAAATGGACAGACTCGAATCCTTGTCGAATACATTGTCCCAGTTGACATTATATGATATCAAGAGTATGTATAACCAGGTGCGTTGCATTTCCTGTTCCGTCACCATGCCCTTGTTGACGAAATGGGATTTGATATGCTGTACCTTGCATGTCTGAATTGATTGGAATTTTGCGTCGTTTGTGTAGGCGAAGAATGTGGTGTTGAATATTAGTGAGATGGAGGCGAAGGTTAGGGAGGCGACGAACGATGAGCCTTGGTGCGCGTCCTTTTTTCTTTCTGCGTGGAGGAGGTTAGTAGTAGCTGATGTGCTCCGTGGGCTTTGTGTAGGGGTGCAAGTTCAACGTTGATGCAAGAGATTGCGCAAGGGTGTGTATCATGATCCAGGCTGGAGACTTTCGATCATTGATATAGGACTTTGACAGGACATTCAATTTGTGAGTTCTTACCCCGTAGACTGGACCCGGATGTGGGTTGGTGTTGACATTGTGGTGCAGTCAGCAGTTCAACGAGATTATGCCGTGCATTTATGCTCGGTTTATGGAGAAAGAGGCGAGGCAGTGGCGTCAGATATACAAGGTCCGTAGTGTCGATTTCTTCCAAGTCAATTTATTCTGACCTTTGGAACGTTCTGGATGGCAGGCGTTGCAATTACTCGAGTACCTCGTCAAACATGGTTCAGAACGCGTGGTCGACGATGCAAGATCACATATATCTACACTCAAGATGCTGCGCAGTTTCCATTATATTGACGAGAAGGGGAAGGATGAGGGTATTAACGGTATGCTTCCTCCTTTCTTACAATTTTGCAATGCCGGTGCTATCTTCGCATAATACCCACAGTCCGCAACCGCGCAAAAGAGCTCGTCGAGCTTCTCTCGGACGTAGAGAAAATTCGCGCCGAAAGACGGAAGGCCAAAGCGAACAGGAACAAGTACATTGGTGTAGGGAATGATGGTGGTTATGGCAGCGGCGGGCTGTCGTTCAGCAGCGGAGGAAGCAGATATGGCGGATTTGGGAGTGATTCCCTTGGGGGTGGATCGAGCTACGGTAATGGTATGTCGAGGAGCTATTTCCGTAGCAAAAGGGACTCCTATTAACGTGTTGGTTCGTTCAGATTACTACGGGGGTGGGAGCTCATCTCGTATGGGCGGATTCTCGGACTCGGGTAGTGGGAGGAGGCAGTACGAGGAATATGATGCTGGCGGTGATGAGGTCCCCTCTAGATCTTCGTCAACTGTAAACAGGTCGAGCTCGTTGCGTTCACAACCCGCGAGGAAGTCTTCTGCGCCGCCACCGGCGCCTGTGCCGAATCTATTAGACTTTGACGATGATGTCCCTCCTGCCCCTGCCCCCGCCCCTGCAGCGGAGGTCATGACGGTACCTGGGTTGGCGACGAATAAGGCGCTGCCGAAGCCCGTCAATCTGGACGGTAAGTTAACACCATAATGCTCGTGCCTTAAATTTTTTATATTTTTCTAATATGCATTATCAGATGACGATTTTGACGACTTCCAAGCTGCACCCGTCCAAGCACCTCCCGCCGTTCCCGCTGCTACCCCCGCCGCTGCGCCATCCCCTATAGTGGCACCAACGGGAGCGAAACCGAACTTGATGCAGATGTTGGGTGCTACTGCGCCGTTGTCTCCCACTCAGACTCAAACACAACAACAGCCACAACAACCAAACGTGTTTGGCGGTATGGGCGGTATGGGAGCTGGTGTTGGCGGGGTGCACAGAGCGACCGGGTCGATCGGTGGCGCACCCGTTCTGCAACCCGTTCAACCCGTTCAGCCACAACAAGGGTTCTTCGGTGCCAGTGCTGGTATGGGGATGAGGCCTACACAACCTATGACTATGGGTGGCGCAAGTCCAATGTTGCCCACGCCGATGAGAGCCAACACTGCTTCGCCTGTAAATACATCCACACAACAGAAGAAACCAGCCTCAGCTGGCGGATTTGACGATTTGTGGAATTTGTCATTGGCTTCGACTGGGAAGGGTACTTCGACTGGTACGGGCGGGGCTGGGCAGGGACAAGGGCAGGGGAAGAGTATTAAGGATTTGGAGAAGGAGAAGGCTACGGCTGGGTTGTGGGGTGGTGCTCAGGGAGGTAATGCGAGACCTGGTGCGGGTATGGGTGGTGGGGCTGCGTTTGGGAGCTTTGGAGGTGCGGGTGCGGGTGCCAGCTCCAGTGCGAGTGGAGGAGACGATTTGCTTTTGTGAGCGCGTTCGTGTGGTTAACTTTGCTTGGATTCGTGCTTTGTTTTCGGTACCAGATGTACTTGGTGATCGGATATACTCTTTTTGTTTGCTACCAGTTGAGATTAATAGAGGTGGAGAGATGCATTATGCCATCGCCCTCCCATTGTTCATCCACATGGTGAAATGGCAAGTTGGTGTGCGAGTTTGACACGATGCTTGGCTGAGGCCCGAAACCGATAGTCAAAGGTATAGGACTCCTTTTATTCTCTCGATTCACTAGATATTTAACTAATTCATACTTCGGGCATGCACGACCCAACTCGCCATACCTACGCCCGGTATCTCTACTCGACACCTACATATTTCCTAAACACTCCTCCCACCCACCTCCAAAAAAGGAAAGCAAGGTTAGGCAGGATAATCACGCATCAGCATCACAAGCATTAGGCCTCAAAGCACACCACTGCGGCTGCAACGGGATCGCCCTCACACCTCTCTGTACGAACCGATACGCAACATCATGCAATCTCGGTAACGCCGTTCGGACATCCCCTCCAGGACCCGACCAAAACACCTCCGCTGACGATGCTGCGCGTGGCCAAGCGATGGGGTCCAAGTTCGAGGGTCCAGATTGTTCTGCCCACAATAGTTGTTGTCCTGTCCCAAGTTCCCCCCAAAAAAAGGAGGGGAAGAGGGAAGAGTGGAAGGAGGATTAGTGAGTGGCGTACAGGAAAGGAGCGAAACAAAGTATGTATGCTTACCCCCAAGAACGAATTTAGCTTCATCAGCCGTCAGCCCAGCAGTTGGATTAAATGAGTACGCTTTCTGCCACGTTTTGAGAACACCACATGTGCTATCCCCATTGATGTTATTACCGAGCCATCCTCCACCTCCACAATCGAGGTAGAAGAAACCAGAATCAGCATGAATGAGTCTATGGCCCTTTTGCGCGACTGCTGCGGCGTGCTCTGATGAAATCCAAACTCTGTAGCAGGTGGTGAGTACAAGAGAGGGGTGAAGAAGAGGAAGGGATTACACGACAATGGTGTCGTTTCTCAATTGAACCTCGTGCTCGAGTGCCATTTCTGTGCGTACAGTTCAACTGAGCACCTTACAACTCGTAAAGAAGGCTCACCTTCCCAAACGACAGGTGTCTTCCCAGCATCTGCAAGAACAGAATGCGAAGCCTGCGTAAATGCGTCCAATGCTTGTTCAAATGTCTTTCCTTGAGACTCTGTCAAAAATATCAGCGCCCGTCTATCGGCTTGTATACACACAACGACGTACTGAGGTCTTGCTGAGTCTCGGGATCCTTGGCATAACAATTCTGATTGATCTCACCACCACCGGTATGGAATAATTTGGACGGGAACATGGAAGAGACGGCTTTGAACAGGTTGGCAGTGAAGGTGGTTGTTGCAGGACTTGCGAGGCGAAGTTGGCCAGCAGGAGGCTCTGCGTTTCTGATAGCATGAACATATATTGGTTGAGTATTTGGATAGCAAGACCACGCACCACCGGCAAATTGGGACCAAGGGGTGGCTTCAGGACACGCCATATGTTCAGGGTGAGATTTCGAGATGACAGAGGTGTGTCCTGGGGTATCAATTTCGATCACAACGTCGATTCCGCGCTGCAAATAAATGTATTAGACCATCAGCCAAGCTAGAGGCGGAGTTGAGTTGGTGATACACACTGCGGCGGCATATTGGACGATGTCTTTAACATCGTCCGGGGTATAGACCTGTGCAGAGGAGTATGCTCCCTTTAGGGATATCTCCTCGAACCCAGGGACGACGAGAGGGAAGGATTGGGAGTCGACGACATGCCAGTGGAAGTGGTTGATCTTGACCCAGCTCATCGCGTCCAAGGTGCGTTTGATATCTGCGACGGGGAAACTAGACATGTAGTCAATATGCAATTCCATTTCGCTCGCTCGAGGCACTTGCTAGTTACGGGCAGTATCCAACATGAATCCACGGTACGGCTACACGTATTTCATCAGTAAAGACTCCAAAAGACGACAAACCACACTCACATATGCCGGCGCATCCGTGACCTGAATCGGCGCCTGCAAGGTATAAGTCGCACCATCCAACTCATACCACAACTGTTCAAACGTCGTCAACCCTCTAAACAACCCCAACGCAGTACTCGCGCTCAACACCGCATCTCCCCCATCCGCCGGAACTTGCAAACTGTAACTCTCATCCTGTGTCCCTAACCCCTGCATGGCCTCTTCACTAATACTCTTCACAGTATCCCCACCCGCACCAGAATTCAAGCGGAGGGTAAGTGATCCTAAGGTACGTGCGGATAGAACTGCAGATGACGATGAAGCACCACGATCTGGTACGAGTGCTTGAAGTTTATCCGTCTTGAGGTGTTCTGAGGTGCGTTGGACTGCATCTGAGAGGTCTTTTGGAACTTGGCTGATTCCGGAGAATTTGATGGAGAAGGAAGGTGCGAGGCGGAGAGGCGTAGATCCGGTTGTTAGGTTTTGTGGTCGAGGCCATATTGCCAGCACAAGTGTGAAGCAGAGGGAGGTGCAGAGCAGGTAAAACGAGTTCATGGCGAACCTGGGGATGGGGAGGATGGAATCCGGATGAAGAAGATAGGCTAACGAGTGGATGTGAATGTGAGGTTATATATGTTCAAGGTGCGGGTGTGTGATTTGGTGGTGGGCTATTGTTGAAGGCTGCAGCACGGGGTTGACGTCGAGGGCCATATAGGATTGCTTTGGCGTGCATAGTTTCGGTGGAGAAGAAGAAGCAGTGGGTGTCCGCAAGGTTTCATGGGTCATGGGATGACCGTGTTTGTATCGGTTTCTCCCATGAGAAAACATCATATTCCTAGTGTTGGGTGTATGTATAAGATGATTGGGATCAATCGGTGATGCGCCTGTTTTGTGGGTTTGTCCGACCCTTCTTCAGTTGTAACAAAGGATTCGATGTTGACACTGGCATCGGGAGGTCTGCATTAAGGCGAGTTCGGTCTGGTGGCGCAGGTCTGTCCCCTCCTTACATTCATCAACTCCATCTTAGTGATATTTACGTGCCAAAACACCATCGACAGCTACGCACTGGCTGTCCTCCTGTCCAAAAAGGCTCGCGTATACAAGGGTGATACACCGACTGGACACATCTTGTTCGTTCATAAATATCTCAGGCGATGGCGCTCATTTGGGGAATCGGCTACGTCTATTGGCGAGGACAAACATATAATTAGTGCCGATCCATTTCCTGACTAAAAGGAGCGTTTCCAACGCCCAACAATCACTCCCAGTAAGTGGATGAGTTCCCGGCCTACAAAGAAACTTGAAAGTGCTCAGTAATTCTACAGAGAACGTAGAGAAAATTATCCGTATGCGTTGGCACTTGAGATGAGGAAAGCTTCAAACTGACAGGTGATCCGATTGTAAAAATTCAACCCCTGGGCTAGTCCACTATTCGCGCCGTCAGTAGAACAATGTGCCGCTATCACTCTTACTCATCAGTGCTCTTTCCCCAACACGACCACCGATATTGTGGTCCGGCACGTTTATTGGTGTTTATCCTGATCCCGATCCCGCCCCGCCAAACCCGAGTCGCCGTCTGGGTCAATGATTGAAATATAGACAGTTCTGAGATGCAGCACCGATTTCGAGCCCGGCTCGTATCTCGGGGATGGAAAGTCGAATGACAGTCTTTAAGTCATACCCAATCACAGCGCCTTCATGCGTGCCAACCACAAGTCGCTGTGACGACACATGAAAGTCTACTGTTGGAAAACTACAAAGTTTGCATAAGCATTAAAACTATAATCAGGGTCAGAGGTGGAGAGACATACGATTTTACCACATATCCAATGATTTCTGTAGCCGTGTCCAGGAGTGCGTCCATATTCGTCGTGTTATTGGGATCCAACGATTTCACAACCGCTTCCATGAGCCTGAATAGTTAGGTTGGAGAACCGAAGGCCTCTAAGTTTAAACCATAAGCTAGCCGGGTACGGCAAGCTAGGTGATTCATACGCGGCACCAACACTAGCAGGCAAGGAAGTGGTGTAGGACAAAATCACGCTGTCCACCGCCTCCGCTTGTTCTAAAAACACAGTTGTCGGTACCCACCGGCTTAAGCAAGGGTAACCAATGTCGAAGTAAGCAACAGCAAGCCAGATCTAAACTTACAGTCACCCTGGAGTATAAAGCCGACGTCAGGTGGAAGAAGCGCGGTAGTTGTGACGCCTGACTGGGTAGATATGGGCGCCGTAATAAGCTCCCGAAAAACCACGCCAACCGTGGATGTTGACCCTTCGTTCCATGGATATATGCAAATTCGGCGACCGTAATATCCTCTCGCGATAAGACGGGCGGTGTGGAAGACTTGGCAAATACCGTTCCTTCCGAAGCAGCATCTGAAAAGGTTTTAGCGTTAGGGATCTTGCCCTTTGGCACGTCTTCGAGCTTGTCCGGTTCATCATCAAAGTCAATGTAATTCTAATTCTTGGGCTTCAGCCTTTTCGGTGCTGACTCCAGAGACCACCCGCAAACGTGGTGGTGCGAGAAGAGGCGCAGATGCAGTAGAAGGGGAGGTCGAGCGAGAACGATGATAGGAGTTTCGTGGGTCCCACATATCACTTTTTGGGTAGGGAATTTGGATGGCTTCAGTGGGTGGTGATTCAATGGCAATCGTCGACAGAGAGAAATCTTGCGATGAAAGATATACAAAGAAGCATCCTCATCCAACTATAAGACCTTTATATGTCTGCCCTTCCCCTTCTGATCCCCGCGTCCAGGTCCTCATGCAAGTGGGTCGTGCTTTATGGCGAAAGTTATCCAAGTGACGGTTTGGTTTCTCATGCTGAGTTTTTTCCCTGTTACATGCGCCAGGAATGCTAGAGGAAGCACAAAACCAGACGATGAGGACGACCTGATCATATTCAAACATCCGGGGTGGACCAAAGGCAGAGAAAAGTTTCGGAAGCGAAGCGATCCGAATAGGTAAGGGTCTAATTTGGTCGAAATGGCGGCCTGACACTCGGTGTGCCTGCAACACCCTTACCAGGGCATTTGGAAGGCAAAGCGAACAGACGTGAGGGCTATGTATACGCTATCCACGGGCAACTCCATGGGGCGCTTCGTATCAGTAACCTGAGTCGACACAGTCCGGCAATCCAAGGATATCGAGGTCGAGTACAAGTCGGAATCTTATCGCTACTGAAACACTCCAATCAGTCTCAGGTTATCATCTCGGTCAAAATGGAACCTACGGAGGCAGTCTCCGGTAACATAGTTGAGTTTATGTCTGCATCCGTTGTACTAGTTTGTTCCTTCGACAGATAATTAGTTACAAGGCAACGCCGGGAAATGTCGGAGGAAGTGACCTACATGTTTGGTCGGAGGAGTTTGTACTATGTGGCAAAGTACGTGGAATTCAGAGGCAGGAGATTTTGAGGGAATTCCTTTGGCGGTACTGTCATCTTTTTCCAAAAGGTCACCTTTGTCTACTTGACGTCCTGTATTGAGATCAAAGACAGATGCTCACATGTGTTTGAATGTGACCGGCATGAAGTCGTCATCCGTGTTCATATCGCGCAGCTCAGACTCTTCCAATTCCGGTCCAAGAGCAGGGACTTGATCATCTCAATTGGCCCAGTATTTGCAGTGCCAAGTCCCTTTGACGGCGTTGCAGGTTCTATTGGATAATACCTATCTTCAACATAGGTCCCAAAACAGGGCAAGTTATTCCAAACACAATTCTTAACCCCCCCGTGAGTTCGTCGGGTTGGGCACAAAGGCCGCACCACACCTCAGCCCCACATTATTAAAGTCAGCATAAACATCCCAAGCCTCCTCCCCCTCGTCCATTCCACCCCTCAGTGGTTTCGCTCTTCCAGGGTAGAACGAGTTCGAGTTGTATCCAGCAGTAACACCATGTCCGCCTAGCCAACCCATTGACGCCCGACCGGGCTCGGAGTTATAGAATGACGAAGCATCATCTCGACCTATCGTCCAGCAGTGGCGTAATGGGATGAAAAGTCCTGATTTATAGCATAGAGCCTTTTCTGCCTCCATAGAAGGAAGATAATATGGATTTGCGGTCTACATCCATGAGTAAGGGGTAAGTAGCCACTGGCAGAGATGGACAAGTGGCACCGTGAGACCTGTTAATCTTGCTTCGAGCCCGTGATCCTCCTCACTGAAGATCGCCCAGCGAAAGCCAAGTCCACCTGCTGACCCGAGAATAATCCGTAGGATTTCACACCGAGCTTGCATATCCTCGCATTCTTCAATTCCCCCCACAATGATTAGCCTTCGTGGCCCCAAGTCAACGCCCTGGCTTGAGAGTTCTTGGAATGGCCCAGCAATGAGCTCGCGAAACTGGACCTTCAGTGACTTTGCCACCAGGTTAGGATCGCGGCGAAGTCTTTCCTCCACCAAGGTGGCATAGGGGGGGGGAAATGAGTGGCGAATTGGAGTGAAATGGTGGTGAAAAACCGCGTCGGGTCGTTTATTCCTTGTGACAGAGAGAAAAAGAATGTAGCAGCTAGTTGCTCCTCCGCCCTCTCCGCAAAGATCTGAGCCAACGTCGATTTGGGCCCCTTCAACCACATTACTGCATTTTGCTGATGCCCTCCAGCAGAGCGAGACGAGCAAACCATGAAACCTGTCACGATCTGCTCCAATAAGAGAAGAAGGAGGGAGATAGGATAGTGTTGATAATATTGACAAAAGAATCGGGTCATAAGAGAGGCCCGATGAAGGACGATGTCGATTAATGTGAGGTGTTCGGTAGAGTAGAGTCCGGCGTAGTGCAGGGGTGACGAGTTCCCACGGCCGGGTGGTAGTGGTAGAAGATCAAGAAGCGTCATATGCTCGTACACTGGCTTTCCAACTAACTCTTGAAATTCTCTGAGTTCTCGTGAAGATATTGAGCTGAAATTGAGTATACACATTCTCTCATATGGTTCTCGCATTCATTAAAAAAATCTATGGCAAAATCTTCATGGGATCAGAAAGGATCTGGGATGGCAGAATTAGGGCATCAGAAGCCCATTTTCCCAACTGTTATTTTTTTTTCTGGCGGTAGCAGAAACTTTCTCCAAATATTTTTGCACAATCATGTTTCTTAGTATCAGTGCTATATACATGTCAAATTTGGGGTGACTACGTGCAACGGGAAGGGGGGAACTGCCGGGTGGCCAACTGCTGATAGGGTGGCCAAGAGGTGATCAATGATAATGCTGTTGAGCAACGTTTGGGGGTTAAAAAAAAAAAGGCTATACCAGCAGCTATTTTTGTGCTGCACGTGATACTCGTCCAATAGACAATCCGGCCTTGATCCTGGATGAAGTCGACACGAAAATAGACTCTCCCATCAGAGTCTGCCCTCTCGAGCCCAGAATGATCAATCATCCAACATGACTCCGTCAGCGATCCCCGCTCTGTTAATCTTGCTTTGAGCTCGTGATCCTCCTCGCTGAAGATCGCCCAGCGAAAGCCAAGTCCACCTGCTGACCCAAGAATAATTCGTAGGATTTCGCACCGAGCTTGCATATCTTCGCATTCCTCAATTCCCCCCACAATGATTAGCCTTCGTGGTCCCAGGTCGACGCCCTGGCTTGAGAGTTCTTGGAATGGCCCAGCAATGAGCTCGTGAAACTGGACCTTCAGTGACTTTGTCACCAGGTTGGGATCGCGGCGAAGTTTATCTTCCACCAAAGCGGCATATGGGGGGAAATGAGTGGCGAATTGGAGTGAAATGGTGGTGAAAAACCGCGTCGGGTCATTTATTCCTTGTGACCGAGAGAAAAAGAATGTCGCAGCTAGTTGCTCTTCCGCCCTCTCTGCAAAGATCTGGGCCAACGTTGATTTGGGCCCCTTCAGCCACATCACAAATTGCCTATCCGCCAGAAGAGCCCATACAATGAACTTATCGACGAAGTCATCCTGCTCCATCTCTGGGATATCACGTAGGGCGAGTTCACGGGTCCCAGAGTCGTGTATAGCACCTGGAAGCGAGGCCTCCTGCAGAATCCTACAGCCTTTGCGTTCGTTAATACCTTGCAAGATACGGTCGGGATAGATGGTCTCACCACTTCTTTCGGCCGTGCTGTGGTCTATCAATTGGCTATTCTTCAAGTTAAGAACGAAATTGCTTGAGTTCGAGAGTATCGTCATAGAGGGAGGTCAAGTTTCGATAGGGAATGGGTCTTGGTGGTGGTGAAGGTTGAATTCTGGGGGGCAGGGATGGGGTTGGAAGCTGTTCCCAAGGTGCTGTTGAGGCGCTTGATGGGGGCTGTTCCCCAAGTTGCTGTTAGGGCACTCGATAGGGGCTGTTCCCCAAGTTGCTATTAAGGTGCTTAATTCTGGCACCCGAATATCAGCTTCACAGAGGATTTGACACGAGGCTGGCCAGTTAGATTCTGGGGCTTGGCAGCCTGGCACCGGTTACTGAGCTCGACGAAGACTTGGCTGGTAATTTGAATAATGGTGAAGCGGCAAGTGATAAACGAATTCGGTGGTCGAGAGGCAGCTCCAGATGAGCCTCAAGTAGAAGATACAACGTCCTCACTCCTGCAAAACGCGTCTGATGGTGTGTTGCATGACCTCACAACCCCTCCCAATCGCAAGAATCTGACCACCAGCACTACCTGCCTTGCTCGTCAAATGAAACTTCAGCCCTACCAAGTCAACGGCTCAGAAGTTCATAGTTGTAAGTTATTCACTCACGAGAGAGAAGGATTGGGAGCTGACAACATGCCAGTGAAAGTGGTTGATTTTGACCCACCTCATCGTGTCCAGTGTGCGCTTGATATCTGTGATGGGGAAACTAGGCATGTACCGTCAGCATCCGATTCCATTTCGCTCACTTGAAGCACTTGTTAGTTACGAGCAGTATCCAACATGAACCCGCGATAAGGCTGTACATCCCTCATCGGCATGGAATTCAGGAGATGTAAGAAAGAATTACGCTCACATATGCTGGTGCATCCATAACCTGAATCGGCGCCTGCAAGGTATAAGTCGTTCCATCCAACCCATACCATAACTGTTCAAACATCGTCAACCCTCTAGACAATCCCAACGCAGTATTCGTGTGAAAGATGTACAAATAGATTCAGTCACTCGGAATACGCGCGAGTACTGGATATATTCAATACCTGAAAGATGTACAAATAGACTAAGTACCAACACGATTAGTGTAAGTCCAACTCGGTCAGAATATACAATACTCACTTCAGTCACTCGGAATACGCGCGAGTACTGAAGCAGAAACATACATGGTATATAGCTTTTATAATAAGGCTATCGTACGGAAAAATAACGGGAACGGTGTAAGTCATATGAAAGTAAAAGATGAAATTCATTTTTCCTCCTTTCAGCCTACGCACCTCCTGACCGTTTCAGGTACGCATCTCAGCGGCCGCTCGATACACATGACACCGCTTTGCTGACTCCAACACTCCCCCTCAAAGCGTGGCGAGGCCTAACTCACGGGCGAAATGCTTGACTTTGGGGGACGGAAGCACTTTGGTGAAGACGTCGGCCACCATATCCGTAGTAGGGCAGTAGATTAGACGTATCTTGCCTTCTTCGATAACCCAGTGAATGAAATGGTACCGGATGTCGATATGCTTCGTACGAGCATGATACTGATGGTCTTTCGCGAGCGCTATCGTGGATTGGTTGTCTGAGAAGATCGTGGTAGTCGGAAGAATCGAGTCGAAGACTTGTGACATGAGCGAGCGGAGCCATAAGGCCTCTTTCGCTGCATGTGTCGCACCGACATACTCTGACTCCGTCGTCGACAGAGTCACGATCTCCTGGTGTTTCGCGCTCCATGATACAGCACCGCCGTTGACCAAGAACGCATACCCAGATGTAGCGCGACGGTCTTCTGCCATGTTCCCGTCTGTGTCCGTGAAGCCTTCCAACTCTTCTCCAGAGCCCCCATATGTCAACCAGAGTTCACGTGTACCCTTCAGATAACGAAAGACTCTTTTGACAGCTTCCCAATGAGCGTAGCCAGGGTTTTTGGAGAATCTTGAGAGAACTTGGACAGCGTAAGCGATGTCCGGGCACGTTCCAAGCGCTGCATACATGAGCGTGCCGACTGCCTCCTGATAGGGGATTTTGGCCATGCGAGCGATATCGGCTGTGGATTTGGGGGACATGTCGGATGAGAGGCGCGTGGAAGGGTCCATTGGTGTACTGACGGGTTTCGCGTCCTCGAGCCTGAAACGACGAAGGGATGCGTCGATGTAAGATCTTTGAGACAGGGAAATCCTGCCTGCCTCCCAGTCCCTCTTCAGCTCAATGCCCAGCAACCAGTGGATCTCTCCCAGATCCATTATCTCCACGAATTCCCTCATTCCATTCTTCACCCAATCTACCAGCGAAATCGTCGTAGCCACGATCGTGCAGTCATCAACATGTACAAGGATGACTATCAGGTCGGGGTCTGCCTCCTTGAAGAAAACGCTGTGGTCCACGTCGCAGTGCGTGAATCCCAGGTGATCCACTAGGATTTCGCACAAACGTTGGTACCACCGCCTACCAGATTGTTTGAGTCCGTAGAGCGTCCGTTTTAAACGGCACACTTTGTGCGGATGGGATGGGTCGACGAAACCTGGGGGCTGTTGCATGTATATCGTTTCATCATCGTTGAGTTGGCCGTTGAGGTACGCTCCCTTTATGTCGATTTGGTGGATCTCCCAATTTCGGGCTGCAGCAATTGTGAGGACAGTGCGGATGGAGGCGAGCTTGGCTACGGGAGCGAAGGTGTCGAAGTAGTCGACGCCTGGCACTTGGGAGAACCCCTGTGCTACAAGGCGCGCTTTGTAGCGGACTACATTACCCGACGCGTCTTTCTTAGCCTTGAACACCCACTTCGATCCAACGATGTTGGCATCAGCCGGTGGGTCGACTAGTTCCCATGTTCCGGATTTGTCCAACGTGGCCAGTTCTTCTTCCATAGCTGCCTTCCACAGTTCCCAATCCCCTCGGTTCTTCGCCTCTCTCAGACTCCCCGGTTCCAGCGCTTCGACGTCTCCGGTATCTGCCACGAATGTCTGGACTTCCAACCAGTCCAGCTCTTCAGCCAGGGTGACGGCTTCTCCCTCAAGGATGGCCCGGGCTTTCTGGCTTGGGTTTTGAGCACGTCGAGGGCGTTCCTCGATTGCGTTGGGTTTAGGTGTTTTCACGGCGGGTTCTCCGTCGTCAGCGGCTTTAGACGTGTTCACGGCGGGTTCTCCGTCGTTATGTGCGTTGATGATATCGTTATTGAGGTCATTGCGATTGCAGGGATAGGGAGCGGCTTTAGGCGTGTTCGCGGCGGGTTCTCCGTCGTTGTGTAGAGTGGCATCGCTCGGGGTGGGCAGTGCATTGGATCGGGTTGACTTCAGGTCAGGCGGCGGTGGCGGGTCGTTACAAGGCTCGTTTGCAGGTAAGTTCTCCCCCTTGAGGCCGGAACGACTGGCATTCACGAAACGGAAATTTCGTTCGATCCTGACGGCGCTGGAGTCTGGAAAATAGATGCGCGATCCATTACTTTCCGTGTCGTAACCTATCCATCGCCCCTTTTTCGCTCGCCCACTTAACTTATCTTCTCCCGCCTGGTGTACCCAAACCTCCTCTCCCCACTCTCTGACTGACCAGAGATCCGGTTTCCACCCATATAACACCTCAAAAGGTGTTCTATCTGCAACCGCTTTTGTACCCGTTCGGTTCATCAACCACACGACGTGTGCAACCGCATCTGCCCATAAGAACTTGGGCAACCGACTAGCGTGAAACAGAGCGTGGGTGCGTTCGACTATGGTTCGATTTCGACGCTCAGCAATGCCATTGTGTTGCGGCGTGTCATGTACGGTGAGTTTGATTTCAGTTCCACGCGATTTTAAATGTGCTTGGAACTCTGCTGACGTGTATTCTCCCCCTCGGTCTGAGTGCAGTGACTTGATGCACGCGTTGAATTGAGTTTCACACCATGCTTCAAAGTCTTTGTATGAGCGTAAGACCTCTGATTTTGCAGTGAGGAAGTCGATGTGCATCCAGCGCGAGTAGTCGTCTATGAAGGTAACGTAGTATCGTCGCCCTTTCTTCGTCTCTACCCTAGCAGGTCCCCACACGTCGGAATGTATCTCTTCACCAAACGCTTTCGCCCTCTCGCCCTCTCGGACCTTGGAGATCGGTGATCGGGTCGCTTTCCCATATGCACAGGACTCACAGAAAAAATCTGTGTCGATACCGTCCTCCAACCTCAAACCGGTAACAAGTCCGTCATGAAGGAGTTTCCTTGCTGCCTCAGGAGTGATGTGGCCAAGTCGACGGTGGAGAACGTCTAAAGTGAGTGGTTCGTTGACTGCGTTTATCTCCTCCTCCTCTTCTCTGACCACTTTGTACAGTCCCTTCCCATTTCTGGGAATCTCCGCCATGCGAGCGCCATTGACATCCTGAATAATGCATTTCCCATTCACGAAAGTTGTAGAGAAACCAGCATCATCTAGCCATCCGATGGAAATGAGGGTGTAACCAGCTTGTGGGGAGTAGAGCACTTCCGTCAGGTGTAATTGTGACGAGGTAGTGCCGTTGGGCAGGGTGAGGACGACCTCGCCCCTTCCGATGGCATTGAAGGCTTGTTTGTTGGCGGCTCGTAGTGGCTTGGGAGGAATCAGTTCGAGTGAGGTAAAGTCGCTCCTGTAAGGGGAGATGTGAGTGGTCGTGCCGGAATCAAAGATCTCGACTCGTGTCTGGGGAGCGGGTTCGTTAACAGTGTTTGTGTCTTCGGCGTCAATCGAGCATGCGTTCGTAGGTTCTTCATCAACGCTTTCTGTTTCCTCGAAATCTGACCAGTCCTCTGACTCAACAGCATACTCCCCCTCAACCAATAGCCTGTCAGACTCATCACCGACCCTGGGTTCAGTCCGGCTCAATTCCATCTCCTCGTCCGACATTTCTTCGACCATGAAGGCATAATCTTCATCTTCCTCTACTGCATTTGCACTGACATTGGGTTTGGCAGGTACATTTCCGCCTCTTCCCTCCCCCTTCTTTGCCTTGTCCTTGTCAGGACACTCCCTCTTCCAGTGTTCACCTCCACAAATCCAGCACGGCCCCTTTTTCTTTCCTTTCCCTTTCCCTTTCCCCTTATCCTTCCCTTTTCCGCCCACTTCGACACTCATAGCATCATCTGTCTGCTTTCCACCACCACGGGATCGGTCTGGGCGGGTATGGTCCCATTCATCACTGATCAGAATGATCAGGATCTCGGGGTCGATCGTATGCTGGAGGGAACTGTGGAGTTGGGCGGCAGAAAGCTGATTTGAAGCGTATGTTGCAAGCCAGCGAGGTAAGGATTGAATGATAGCACTTCTGTAGTCATCGTCATTGATGACCACACCAATAGCGCCAAGTTCAGCTTTCCGAGCGTGCAACTCGCTCAGGAAAAGTTGAACATCGCCTTTGTCAGGGCAACGGGCCGTCATAAACTCTCGTCGAAGCCTAGCTTGCGAGAAGGCGCTTTTGTACGTGTATTCCCGTACGATGGCATCCCACATGGCCTTGACATCGTTGTAGGTTGAGACAACAATCAAGGTCGAGTCAGGGAGTCGCTGAGTGAGGAGGGAACAAGCAACATTTTCATCCCTGTCCCATGCCTCAACCATTTCGGGGGTAACGGTAAGTGGCGTCGATCCTGTAGTGGCAGCAGTGGATGACGCTGTGGCGGTTGGTGTAGTTGTAGGAGCAACAGCTGGGGATGATGTAGGCGATCCTTTTGTGCCTGTGGGTGTTGTAGGTCGAGCTGGAGTTTGGGATGCTCCTCCAGCAGTACTCGGAATGGCAGATGAGGGTGAGGGCGCGGTGGGGGAATTTGAAGATGACACAGTCGGACATGGCACACTTCCATCGAAGTGTCCCCACAGTCCCTTTCCCTGGATTACCGTCCGGAAATGCAGCGAGAATATCGCCCAGTTACCACCGGACACATCCAACTTCGGGACTGAGGCGGGCAGAACGTCGTTCACAGTAGACATCATAGAATTTACTTCGAGTGTTGGATTTCTTTTCAGCAATGCAATGGGTCGGGGCCCATAACCTGAAAGATGTACAAATAGATTCAGTCACTTGGAATACGCATGAGTACTGGATATATTCAATACCTGAAAGATGTACAAATAGACTAAGTACCAACACGATTAGTGTAAGTCCAACTCGGTCAGAATATACAATACTCACTTCAGTCACTCGGAATATGCGCGAGTACTGAAGCGGAAACATACATGGTATATAGCTTTTATAATAAGGCTATCGTATGGAAAAATAACGGGAACGGTGTAAGTCATATGAAAGTAAAAGATGAAATTCATTTTTCCTCCTTTCAGCCTACGCACCTCCTGACCGTTTCAGGTATGCATCTCGGCGGCCACTCGATACACACGACACCACTTTGCTGACTCCAACATCGTGCTCAACACCGCATCTCCACCATCTGCTGGAACTTGTCAACTGTAACTCTCGTCCTGCATTCCTAAACCCTGCATGGCCTCCTCACTTATGCGCTTCACAGTATCCCCAGCTGCACCAGAATTCAAGTGGAGGGTAAGTGATCCTAGGGTACGTGTGGATAGAACTGCGGAGGACGATGAAGCTCCATGATCTGGTACGAGTGCTTGGAGTTTACCTGTCTTGAGATGTTCTGAGGTGCGTTGGAGTGCGTCTGAGAGATCTTTTGGGACTTGACTGATTCCGGAGAACTTGATAGAGGAGGAGGCAAGGTGGAGAGACGTAGATCCAGTGGTCAGGTTTTGTGGTCGAGGCCATACTGCCAGTGTGGGCGTGAAGCAGAGGAAGGTGTAGAGGAGGGAAAGGAAATTCATGGTGAACTTAATAGTGGAGAGGATGGAATCCGGATGAAGAAGACAGGCTCATTGGTGGACGTGAATGTGAGGTTATATATGCTGATGATGGGTGATTTGGTGGTGACCATTGTTGAGGGTTGCAGCACAGGGTTGACGTCGAAGACCAAATAGGGTTGCTTTTGGTGTGCATTGTTTCGGTGGAGAAGGAGAAGCAGTGGGTGTCCGCAAGGTTTTGTGGGTCATGTGATGACCGTGTTTGTATCGGTCTCTCTCATGCAAAAATGTCATATCCTTGTAGTGTTGGGCATATGCACAGAATGATTGGGATCGATCGGTGGTGTGCCTGTTTTGCGGTTTGTCCGACCCTTTTAGCTGTAACCAGGGATTCGGTGTTGGCATTAGCATCGGGATGAAGTCCACAGATTCTAGACGAGTTCGGGTTGGTGGTGCAGGTCTGATGCTGCCTACATCGATGAGGACCGACACTGCTTTGTCTGTTGGTATGTCTATACATCAGAAGAAACCATCTCGGGCTGATGATCTATGGAATCCGTTGTAGGTTTCATCTGGAAAGTGTTGTTCGACTGGCCTGGGGTGTTAGGAATTTGGAGAGGAACACTATTGCTAGGTGTAGGCAAGGCCTTGCGTGAGTGGCAGCACGAATGAAGGAGAGAACAATCGCTCCCGTGGTGCAAGTGTTATTCACATTCTGGGCCAGGTATGCTTGATATCACTGAGACAAAGAGATACACCATGTTGTCTATTTTTGTTCAAATTGTTGTACATTGTCGAGGCGATCGATTGGTAGTGAGACAACCAAAGACTGTGTGGAGCAAATGCACTCATATTTCATCGTGACTGCACTGACTTTCACATTAAACAGCAATGATTGTCAAGCCACACCATGTGCATCTTCCCATTAGGGTTTTCACAAAAGTCGACTACTATATTGGTGGCCCGTACCTTGGATGCGCCCGAACCTCGGATGAACATTTGCATCTTGCTCCGTACTCCACAAGACTTTTTGAGGCTTTACATGATACACCTTCCACATACTCCGTGTATTGTGCGAGTATTTATTTAAGGAGACTTCGAGCGGATGAAGAGAGCGACTGCAGGCTCAAAGTCACACTTTGTCGCACTTGCTGAGCATGCCTCCTCAAATGAGCTGGTGGGCATACTGTGACTGATGTGACATCTGAGATTTGGGCCCATCTGAAGCCGGCTAAGCATGGCCGCGGCTGAAAGAGTGTGTCTGCTTATTGGCTTCCATATTTGCATCCTCTTCATCGCTGATGGTCGCTGCTCGCAGTGCTCTGGTTCTCTGGCTTCTATCTTTTCACTTTAAGGCATTTGGAATGTAATACCGTTGTGATGAACATAATTTCTAGAGTGCTTTTCCCGAGATACTACTATCGACGCACCCCGGTTCGGATGGCACCCCAGTTCGGATGGTCACCTCAGTCACGTCTTTCCCACCTGGTCTTTTTCAAACTCAGCTGATCTATGCACGTAGATGATTATGTTGAGATTACTAGTAGGTACTAGGTATTCTGGCTTGATGTAGTAACGAGGATGTGAGTCTATATACTGGTTGTAATTAGATGGACTGGCGTATGGATTATGGTAATAGTATGCTGATGAATTATGGGATAGCAAACTCGAATGAGCATAAACAGCCCCTGGAGGGTCACCAGGATTAGGCGGAAAAGACAGATATGAAGCTGATGCGTATGGTGATATGTGTACCGGAACAGTTGGAGGACCATGGTCAGGTTGAGCTTGTGTAGTGGTGCTTGTCCCGACTGCTGAAGATGGTTCAGACGTAGTACAACCATAATATGATTCTCGTATTCTGGGTCCTCCATAGGCATGACGAGGATCCCGTGACGAGCCTCCCTTGGTCCGCGCCATAGGTAGAGAAGGAAGAGTTTGACGCACAGCGTCGAAGCAGAGCTAGACTATTGTCCTCAAATGAATGACGTGAGTCTCCAGATCTCATCAATGGTATTCAAGCCCCGACACGGCATCCCTCGGCTAGAGTGACAGAGAGTGATATTGACCCCGCTCGACGCTCTCTCCAACCGCCTCATATTTCAGTACAGTAATGCACGCACATTAGATTGATTATTTATTAGCCATTTATTATGAATTTTTGGAGAATTTATATAGAGTGTAGAGCAACATACAAATGTTCGTCCGAACCGGGGTGCCATCCGAACCGGGGTGCGTCAATAGTATTGGTGGCCCGTACCTCGAAAGGTATATGTATGAGGTAATGGGCGGTGCACAAGGCAACAGGTTGTTTGATCGTGTAGATCAATCTGGAGCGATGGGGTAAAAAAAAAAGAAGGCTGTGCCAGCAGCTATTTTTGTGCTGCACGTGATACTCGTCCAATAGACAGTCTGGCCTTGACCTTGGACGAAGTCGACACGAAAATAGACTCTCCCATCAGAGTCTGCGCTCCCGAGCCCAGAATGATCAATCATCCAACACGACTCTGTCAGCGATCCCCGCTCTGTTAATCTTGCTTTGAGCTCGTGATCCTCCTCGCTGAAGATCGCCCAGCGAAAGCCAAGTCCACCTGCTGACCCGAGAATAATCCGTAGGATTTCGCACCGAGCTTGCATATCCTCGCATTCTTCAATTCCCCCCACAATAATTAGCCTTCGCGGCCCCAAGTCGACGCCCTGGCTTGAGAGTTCTTGGAATGGCCCAGCAATGAGCTCGCGAAACTGGACCTTCAGTGACTTTGTCACCAGGTTGGGATTGCGGCGAAGTTTATCTTCCACCAAAGCGGCATATGGGGGGAAATGAGTGGCGAATTGGAGTGAAATGGTGGTGAAAAACCGCGTCGGGTCGTTTATTCCTTGTGACCGAGAGAAAAAGAATGTCGCAGCTAGTTGCTCTTCCGCCCTCTCCGCAAAGATCTGGGCCAACGTTGATTTGGGCCCCTTCAGCCACATCACAAATTGCCTATCCGCCAGAAGAGCCCATACGATGAACTTATCGACAAAGTCATCCTGCTCCATCTCTGGGATATCACGTAGGGCGAGTTCACGGGTCCCAGAGTCGTGTAAAGCACCCGGAAGCGAGGCCTCCTGCAGAATCCTACAGCCTTTGCGTTCGTTAATACCTTGCGAGATACGGTCGGGATAGATGGTCTCACCACTTCTTTCGGCCGTGCTGTGGTCTATCAATTGGCTATTCTTCAAGTTAAGAACGAAATTGCTTGAGTTCGAGAGTATCGTCATAGAGGGAGGTCAAGTTTCGATAGGGAATGGGTCTTGGTGGTGGTGAAGGTTGAATTCTGGGGGGGCAGGAATGAGGTTGGAAGCTGTTCCCAAGGTGCTGTTGAGGCGCTTGATGGGGGCTGTTCCCCAAGTTGCCATTAAGGCGTCCGATAGGAGCTGTTCCCCAAGTTGCTGTTAAGGTGCTTAATTCTGGCACCCGAATATCAGCGTCACAGAGGATTTGACAGGAGGCTAGCCAGTTAGATTCTGGGGCTTGGCAGCCTGGCACCGGTTACTGAGCTCGACTAAGACTTGGCTGGTAATTTGAATAATGATGAAGCGGCAAGTGATAAACGAATTCGGCGGTCAAGAGGCAGCTCCAGATGAGCCTCAAGTAGAAGATGCAACGTCCTCACTTCTGCAAACTGCGTTTGCTGATGATACGTTGCATGACCTCACAACCCCTCCCAATCGCAAGGTTCTGGCCACCATTACCCGCCTTGCTCGTCAAATGAAACTTTAGCCCTACCAAGTCAACGGCTCAGAAGTTCATAGTTGTAAGTTATTCACTCACGAGAGAGAAGGATTGGGAGCTGACAACGTGCCAGTGGAAGTGGTTGATTTTGACCCAGCTCATCGTGTCCAGTGTGCGTTCGATATCTGCGACAGGGAAACTAGGCACATAGCGTCAGCATCCGATTCCATTTCGCTCACTTGAAGCACTTGCTAGTTACAAGTAGTATCCAACATGAACCCGCGATAAGGCTGTACATCCCTCATCGGCACGGAATTCAGGAGATGCAAGAAAGAATTACGCTCACATATGCTAGTGCATCCGTAACCTGAATCGGCACCTGCAAGGTATAAGTCGTTCCATCCAACTCATACCGCAACTGCTCAAACGTCGTCAGCCCTCTAAACAATCCCAATGCAGTGTTTGCGCTCAACACCACGGCTCCCCCGTCCGCCGAAATTTGTAAACTATAACTCTCGTCCTGTGTTCCTAAACCCTGCATGGCCTCCTCACTTATGACCTTCACCACACCCGCACCCGAATTTAAGCGGAGGGGATAAGTGATCCTAAGGTACGTGCAGATAGAACTGCAGAGGGCGATAAAGCTCCTCGGTCTGGTACGAGTGCTTGGAGTTTATTCGTCTTGAGATGCTCTGAAGTGCGTTGCACTGCGTCTGAGAGGTCTTTTGGGATTTGAGTGATTCCGGAGAATTTGGTGGAGAAGGAGGGGGCGAGGCGGAGAGGCGTAGATCCAGTGGTCAAGTCTTGTGGTCGAGGCCATATCGCCAGTGCGGGCGTGAGGCAGAGGAACGTGTAGAGCCGGTAAAGCAAGTTCATGGCGAACCTGGGGATGGGGAGGATGGAATCCGGATGAAGAAGACAGGCTAGCGGGTGGATATGAATGTGAGGTTATATATGTTCAAGATGCGGGTGTGTGATTTGGTGGTGGACTATTGTTGAAGGCCACAGCACGGGGTCGACGTCGAGGGCCAAATAGGATTGCTTTTGGCGTGCATGGTTTCGGTGGAGAAGAAGAAGCAGACAAACCACAAAGCAGGCACATCACCAATCGATCCCAATCATCCTGTGCATACGCCCAACGCTACAGGGATATGATATTTTCGCATGGGAGAGATCGAGGCAAACACGGACATCGCATGACCCATGAAACCTTGCGGACACTCGCCCTTTTAGCTGCAACAAGGGATTCAGTGTTGGCATTAGCGTCGGGATGAAGTCTGCAGATTCTAGGCGAGTTCGGGTTGGTGGCGCAGGTCTGATGCTGCCTACACTGATGAGGACCGACACTGCTTTGTCTGTTGGTATGTCTGTACATCAGAAGAAACCATCTCGGGCTGATGATCTATGGAATCCGTTGTAGGTTTCGTCTGGAAAGTGTTGTTCGACCGGCCTGGAGTGTTAGGCATTTGGAGAGAAACGCTATTGCTAGGCGTAGGCAAGGCCTTGCGTGAGTGGCAGCGCGAATGAAGGAGAGAGCGATCGCTCCCGTGATGCAAGTGTTGTTCCCATTCTGGGCCAGGTGTGCTTGATATCACTGAGACAGAGAGATACGCCATGTTGTCTATTTTTGTTCAAACTGTTGTACATTGTCGAGGCGATCGATTGGTAGTGAGACAACCAAAGATTGTGTGGAGCAAGTGCACTCATATTTCATCGCGACTGCACCGACTTTCACGTTATTTTTCTGCTTCTGTCTCATATATATACTCGAGGCATACAACCCTGCTCTTGCTATCCGTACCGCATGTCACCGGAGACGGGCGTCAGGAGATCACTCCTGAGATGTATGTCGCGGGGGACGCTCAGGAGCGCGGAGGAAGAGTCGAGGCGACTGAGCGCGATCGAGAGTTGCCGACTGGCGTCGTCGGTAGGCCAAATGAAAGAAGGCAAGGGGTGGGAGGTGGAAGTGACGCGGGCAATGTTGGCAGAATGTCTAGAATCCAAGGGGGATAGGGAGTTGCCCAATAAGGAAAGGGGAGAAGCACGCGGAAACAACGTGTGTTGGCTGGGCTGGGCTGCTTGACTTGTCAGCCGCCTTGTCTCGTTTCTGGTTACTGACTCTCTTCTCTTTCCCTTTCTCTTTCTTTCTCTAGACTCTCCCTGTCACGCGTTGCGCGCTCACAGACGCGCTGCCTGCCAGCCCCAATCGCCCTTTTGGTCCGTCCCTCTGCGCCCTCCCACTCCTCTCCCCACGCCAACTGATCACAAATTTCCAGATACCCCCAATCTATCCGACACCAATATTCACACCCACTCCACCCGCCCCCACGCCGCCAAAATTCCGCATCTACGCAGACCCCCTTTGGCTCCTCTTCAGAACACCCTCGGCTCCATGCCTGCCACGGACAAAGTCGCACCATCATCAAGCTCATCACAGTCCGCCCAGGCGCCGATGCCAGCGCAAGACACCCAGCAGGTGGACAAGGGCAAGGGCAGGCCTACCATCACCCCCACGTCCCTCTCTCGTTTGGGTACAGCGAACACACGGTCCTTCTCGTCCCTCCAGCCCACAACAATCTCTACTTCCCATACTCCTCAGTCCGGATCAGGATCAACGCCACCGTCGCTTTTGGCTCCCCCGAGGCTGGCTGTTATCGCCCCTACACCCGAAGCGTCGCCTGTCACTCCTTCTCTCTCGCCAAAGAGAGTTCATCATAAATCCGTACCGGAGACACCATCGAGTGTGCTGAGGAATCCAATCGCTGGGGGACTTGTGGTGCCGCCCGTACAGAAGAGCTGGTCGAGTGGGTCTACGGGGAAAAGGAAGGCGGAGGATGTGGAGGTTGACCCTGGGAGTACGACTCCGCCCAAGGAACAGAAGGAGCATCGGGCCACATTTGCGCCAGAGCCCAGGAGTATGTCGTTCACTTTTTTCTTGGAGGGGATTATACTGATGACAGGGTCTTAGCGCATCGGGCTTCCGCGTCATCGCATGCCCCATCTTCGTATCGCAGGAAAAGAGCTAGGCTGTCTTTGACCGGTGATGGTTCCAACCCACCCTCTCGGCCAGCCTCAAGGACTGCTATGAGCTCCGTTGCAGAATCCCCTAATTCTAAAAACACGGGCTCCTGGTCAAGCAAGAGAAGCGCAAAAGGTTCTGACACCCCAGGGGACCTCCGTCGTGCAGGATCATCATCGACACAAACCCACCCAACACGGGACAACTCGTACTCCCGCTCTTACTCATACCAAGGCCGTGGATCCACTCCCGCGAGTAACGTCTCCCACCCCCACAACAGCGGCAACGTATACCAAAACCAACCCGCACCCTCACGACGTAGTCTTTCACAAGCATCTATTCCCATTTCAGCACTCATCTCACCACATGCACCTTCCATTACGCACTCTGGCGGAACGTTCCACATGCGGGACCCAAGAAAACCTGCACCTATACAAAGTACGCCATGGTCGCTTTCGTTGCCATCTCAAATGGAAAGTGGTGAGAGTAGATGGGGGATGAAGGGTTGGGTTGAGAGGGGTGGAAGTCCGTTCCATGCCTGGATGTTCTTTTTGGGGTTTGTGATTTTCCCGGTGTGGTGGATTGCGAGTTTTGTGGGTGTGCCGCAGACGAGGAGGTTGTTGCCTACTGGTGGTGAGACTGCTGGTGGCGTTGGTGGCTTGGAGAAGGGGGTTGTGTTAGACGATCCGCAGGTTGAGTATGGTCAGTTGCTGGTTCCCCGTCTTCTTCCGAGCGGGTGATATTGATAACTGTTTTTGTTGTGCAGATGCTAGATCGTGGAGGACCCGATGTCGAGTTATGGCTGGGGTATCGCTGGTCACTTATATCCCGTTTATCGTTTGCGTGATCGTGTTCGCGCCCCGGTGATACCTCCGTTACCATTCCACTCGCCTCGCCCGACCGACGTTACGACGACCACAATATTTTTATCGATAACGCTATCAACGTCCCCCCTCCTACCGAATGTGACGACCTATCTTATTCCCGGCCATATTGATCGACCGACGGCTATCGATTATTTTATTGAAGCTCATACTTACTTAGACCTGCGAGACCTTGGCTCTTTTTTTTTCTCCGTCCTACGCTCTCCCTTCCCCTCTCCGCCTACCCGCTATCGCCCTCTAACTCCACTGCTGGTTTTGCTGGTGCCTTGGCCTGGTTTACGCTTCGCTCCTAGTTTGACTTCTGGCGCCTCTCCAAGTCTCCTGACCTTGACGTGTCCCTGAGTCAAGCCTCATCGTACCGGCCGCCGGCATCCCCACCGCCCGTTCATCATTTTCCGCCTCTTGCAGATCCAGTTCTGCATGCCGACCTCCGTACTTTCAAGCAATTTCGTTCCGCTGTTCTGTCATCCCCTCCCATCAACCCAGTGTTGAATATTGTTTTGTGTCCCCTTATTCAGTCCAGAGAGAGAAAGAAGATTCTGTTCCCCCGCCTTTTTTTATTACATTACCACACTCGTTTACAGACGCTCGTTTTTAGCTTTTATCTCCTCGATCACCCAGTTGATCGCACCAAATCCACCCTCCCGCCCTTGTCGCATACATTCCGATTGCCAAGATTCCTGTTTTCATATTCCCTGACTTTTCTTATTTTGATTTCCAACTCTGCCCCTTGCGTTGAGGTGGTTGGGGAGAAAGTCGGTTGTTGTGGTTTTATGTCCGTTGTATATATTCAGAGTCTTGAGATAGTATGGTATTGCAGTATGGTTACATCCTCTTTTTTTTTTTTTCTTTGGCTTTTGAATATAAGTATCTATGGTGGGGTTGAAGGACCCCTTTACTTCTAGCTTTGGGTTGGAGTTGTGAGGGAGAGGAGGAAGCAATGTTCTTGGCTGAGCCTAAGTGCTTGAGTCTCCCTGGTGGTTGGACTGGCGAGGCGATAACGCCTTGTGTCGCCACTGAGATCTAGCGTGTAAGTGTGGTGGGCGAATGCAGTGCGGTCATGCAGTGCGTCAAATGCAGAAATGTGGAACCCATTCGCGGATTATGATTTTCAGATCTCTCTAGCCAAAAATTAGTCAAGCCACTCTCGTCCGAAAGATATGTAGGTTCTTACATCACGGATTACTCCTCGTCGACATCTAGATCACCTTCGATACCCGCGCCTTCGCCGTGGTCTACGAATTCGATGTCGTCGATGATGGCTTCGGCGTCCATATCATCCCAGCTCGCGGTCACCGCCGTCACAGCTGTGCTTGCAGCTGCCAAAGATAATGAAGGGTCTCGTAAAAGGGGCGTTGCAGTAGACGTGAACGTTAGCTGTTCCGTCGTGGCATCAACACCATTAACAAGAGGTTCGGGTTCAGAGAGGGAAGATTTGACGATGTCGAGGATTTCGTCCATCGAATCTCCAAGACGGTCTTCCAGCTCTTCGACAATCTGTCCTAAACGTTAGCGGGGGGCGTGGGACGAAGAGTCGTGGGTGGTCGTACGCACGACGTAGAGTTCGACGGGGCGTGTAGGTGCGAGGTTTATGATTTGGAGTTTTTCGGCTTTGGTGAGGTTGTAGGGCGCGAGGTTTTTTGTGAGGGTTGAGATGCCTTGGGGGGTTTGGGAGGTTGTGAGGAGGTAGGTGGAGGAGAGGTATTGGATTGCCTGGTGATTATATTCAGGGATATGCAGTGTAAGGGGCTGAAGGGGCGGGGGGCGTACCTCGACTTGGATTGTTCGTAGGTTTTCGCTGATGTCGGGTAATATATGTGTGTGGTTGTGGTGACCAGAGGCGGCTTCTTCTTCCTTTTTGATTCGCATGGCTGCTTTTGAGCGTTCGAGGTGGTCGGATTCGAGTTCTTTGAGGAGGGTGAGGACTTCGTAGTTTGAGAGGAGGACTGAGCGCGAGTTGAGGACCTGCGGTGGGGGTTTGTTATGTGAGTTGGTTTTTCCTTTTGGGCTCTGAAGCCTAAGTTACAGACCTCCATTGCGATTTTGTGGGTTTTGGTTCGGACTGGATTTCAGAGTTGGAGGAGGGCGCGTTTGGTGAGTTGTGATTAGATTGATTGTTTGGCTCGGAGGTGATCACCAAGCAGGTTGTTGATTTCTATTTTTACATTATGTGGCTTTCTCACATCACTTAATGAAGTGGGACCAGTCCCCTGACCTGATGATGTTGGCCGTAAGCTACGCGAATCGAGCAAGCACAAACACCAGCGAACGATAGTTGATATAGATGGCTGCTGATACAGGAGCAGGGTATCTTAATCAGGATCACCATTGCTTTGCATTCATATGGCTTCAATATTCGCCCTTTTGACATCAATTTCACCCACTTACTCTCACTCTTGGGGTTCCGTGCCACCTTACACTCGAACGGCAGGTAGTTATTGTCATTCTCGTCTTGCACTGGATTGAATAAATTTTGAGAGTATTTGAAGACAGAGGCGTGATGTAGGGTTCCACAGAGTTGGTTGGCTGTCACTGGACTTCGCATCGGATACTCACATAGCACTCCTCAACCACTAGTGGATATAGCTAAGCGAGAATAGCCAGCGAACCTCTTCAAGCTAATGAGAGAAACTCAGAACACGTTGAAAGGATCTGAATTGCGTTGGGTGGCGTTGACGCCGACGTTGGCGCAACCGATTTCAGGGGCAAGGCATAGTTGGTGCCGTGTCTTGAACCTTCATGGTCGAGGGCTTGTCCTGGTCTTGAGACATACAGCTCTAACAACATTCGCGCTAACATCATCGGACTTTGGTTTATCTCCTGACTCTTACTCAAATTGGTTTCTCTTAGGACCTCTTTCGGACCGTTCCTCTCGCCAAAGGTGTGCTTTGAGCTTATGCATGTACTCATCGAGCTTACGTTTCTTGGATGGAGTGATTTCGAGATGGGCCACGTTTTGGCGGGAGGGACGAAATCAAAGGCGGCACGCAAGCACAGGTAAGAAGAAAGAATAGCATTTAAACTATACTTGATAAAGCTTCTTGGCAGCACGAATAGTTCATTCATCCTTTTGTTTATTAGACCAACTTAGGCAGGGGGAACAGCCCAGGATATTCGTTTCCCCGATAAGTTCATGCAGCCTTATTGCTCTCGGATCGACTATTTCCAAGCAATAGCAAGAGCCTTCACAAAGGTAGCGGGACTTTCAATCAACTCGATAGCAGGGGCACAGATCGCAGATCTTGGAAATTGAAGTCTTCAGGGGCCTCGGATTACATCATCTTGGCGCGGTGGCACACGCTGTACAACAGGGTACAGTCTCGCACACGCCAACATATATCTCTACCTTGTTCAGGACGACACTGGGCTGGCCCGTTCCCCGGCCACGCGAACACTACAACATCCAGTCGCCACTGGCCAAGATAAATAAAACGACCCAAGCACGTAACTGAATGTACGCCTAGATGATCCTCCACCCGTCTAGTTCAATGGGCTATTAAAATGCTGTTCTCCGAACGTCACACGCCCCACGCCACCTCAATTGGGGGCGTTCGAGATTATACAACGATTCTATGAGGTGCCAGGTACCATCCCTAAGAAACCCAGCGGAACTTGAAACGTTACGGAAAAACCTGGGAAAGTGCTCCGACAATAATCAGACCTTTTGGTTCTCCAGGACCTTCCTCTTGCCAAGTTTCCTTTCGATGCCTTCGACCCTCAAATTGACCAAATGACGATTTGTCACTCGATGATCTCCTGAGCTAACCCGCGCAAATTGTGACAGGAGAGGCCGGAGAATGGAAGGCTTGCGTGGACCAGGTGAGCTGTTGTGATGATATGAAAGGTGCGTAATATGAACGTCGGCTGGGCAGAGGCCTGGCACATAGCTGTTGTCAGGGTGTTGTTGAGATGTTGTTATCGACCTTGTGCTAAGTAGCCTCGGTTTGGGGGGTTTCGCCAGGTTAAAGCCCTCAAGAGTAAGTTTCAGGGTCAGACTAGGGACTGGAGTACCGCTTCGCTTCGCTTCGGTTCCAGCGCTAGACCAGACGTCTTTTGTTCGCAATCCACCATCGTTGCTTTTCTCCTTGCTGCACCCCGACGCGTCTTCTCTTCTCCTAAAGGGTTGTTCTCGTCGCTTTTTTTTGTGTTGTGGTATGCATTCAGTCACAGAGGTCCCGGTGCCGCATTCGACATTGGGTGTGATGTTTATTGGGATTGCGATATCTTCGGTGTGAGTTGATTTTTTTTCTTGCGTTATTCGCGTGGAAAGCTAAAACTATGGTGCAGGTTCTATGGTGTCGCTTGTAGTCAAGCTATCTTCTATTTTCGTCGATACAAGACAGATGTATGGATACTGAGAACCGCGGTAAGCCAACTCTTACATTCGGACATGTGGAGCCCAGTGATACGAGTAGTGGTATGTATTGGGGTAGGTTCTCGTCGTGTGGTATGTGGTTAGGCTTAGTGTTCAGTGGCTTGGCAGGCTAACGGACCCTTCATCCTAGGCTTCTGGAAAGCCTCAATTTGGCGTTTTCTATGCATGCGTTTGTGACCTTTGCCATACATCAGAGAGGAAACCCACGTTTCCGTTCATTTCCATGGTGAGCAGCCTATGTCTGGTCATTAGTCGTCCTCGTTGAGATTGAGTTTCAACAAAGGACGATAATAGTAGGGATCGCCACTCATAGTTGATAAAACGTTGGAGCTGACATACTTTCAAAGATTCAAGCTAGTACGCACGTATGTCCTATGCCGTTTCGCGAGCGTTAGACTCGATGCTAGATACTGACAACTATATAGACAATTTCTGGGTCCATCGTACAACTGTACGTCGTACATCTAACCACTAGCTTTGGTTGTTGCTCTGACAGCGGTGTCTTAGATTTTTTGCATGGCGTGTGTGGATAAGTGAGCAAATTTTCTAGAGAATCTAGGGGCGCTTCCCATTGACTGGTTTGATTTGTTAGTGAGTGACCACAATATCTTGCTGGTAGCGATTATCGTGAGCTATCTTGTTTGTGCATCAGCTTGCGCCCTTTCTTAAACCAAGTCATAGGTATTGCTGTCTCTAATTCAATGCGGTGGGTTTCTTTGAAACATATCTAGCACCCTTACCAAACACATATCTATGATATTGACAGCTCTTGGCCAAGGTATGTCTGTCGGTGTTTGAATACAAGCTTTGTTCACTCAGGACTGCTGCTAGCTCTCACTATCTTCGGGTATGTTCCCACTGGGTCATAGACTAAATATAGGAAAATACACAATGCTAAACCCTGTTGCGAAGCCTGGGTCCTTTTGTCCCGGCGCCACAACATTCCACTGTGAGTGCTGACATCAAGTTCACAAACTCTGATTTAATAAGGACGTTACAGATTATTCTCCCAACCTCTTTCGCTCTGACGGCAGCCGCTGATATTCTCATTGCATCGTTACTTTGCTACTATCTACACATTCGCAAGTCTGGCTATGCTTCGTAAGTCGGCTTGATACTGTCGTATGCGCTATCACCTTTGACACTTCTTACTTTAGGACTGATAGCCTCATCAACAGCCTGATTATCATGACAATTAATTGCGGAGTTTTTAGCAGGTGGGATTTGAACATAATATTCCTATCTCTCGCTGAAGCTCCCCTTGAAGCTCTCTCGCGCTATGTGGGTTTATTACAGTTCTCATAGTGCCGCATACAATGGTATCATTATGTTGTTGCATGCTTTTGGGCCAAGGTGCGGCGTTTACCATCTGATACGATCGAAGGTCTAAACCATTCTTAGCCTACACGAATTCATTCCTCGCAAGGTGATTAGATATCTCTAGACCTGTATCAGTCACTAAGCCGTCTACTAGCCTCAACTCTCGCTCTTTCGCGAGCCGAAGACTGTCATCACATGTAACTGTTCCTGCCAGTCATGCATCGTCACCCTAACGGTAGCGATACGCCTAACGTATGTGGTTTCGGTACGTTCCCAGTATTGAGATGGTGATCTAGTTTATATAGGACATCCCATTTTCCACGCGACGGCGACAGACAGCTACTCTGTCGCAATTGAGTATTCCCCCATTTGACTGCGAGCCTGTAATCAGCCAAGGGCATGGCACAGTGTCTGATGTTGTATAATTATCACGCGGCCAAAAAAAACAAAACATCTGCTGACCACATACAACTGCGGAGCAGATCGTTGGGTGCTTGCAGAGAATAGTAGCGCAATAGCCGAGAATCGGGGCAGGTGATGTTCTAGATGGCTATCCATTCGAATATATATGTATTATTCGTCTCGTTCCGATAGTTTAGGCCCTTACTATGTACGCTTTCCATTCAACAGTGAGGTGATCATGGCTGATATTTTAATTTGCTATCCATGAGGAGTAGTAGAGGATATCCGTGTTGTATGGTAGGTCTTTCATGACCCCGTCATAAAAATAAAATGAAAATGAAAATTATTGTGAGCGAAATCACATCCGACGTACAAGATGTAAGAGCGCCAGTGCCCGGGCTCCTGTCCGAGAGGAGTATCAGGAAAAACAGGTAGTATGCTGACGTAAGCGATCTTGCTACCAAACAAAGTGTCAAACAAGGACAGTACCGCAAAGACCACAGGACCACAGAACCTCATAACTCACCGAGTATACACCCATAACATATCGCAGGTGCGTCTTCGTTGGTGATCACGACGAGAAGCTGTACTGAAAGGAGTATCTGTGCCTTATAGCTTAGCCCAGAACTCGAAAAGCAATGAACAGACCAGGCAAGTATCACGATGGCAGCCCTTTTCTCCATTTCTACCCTTTCGAATGCAGCGCTCATGGCCTTTCCGATACAGGACAACCACAACAGAGACCACCCAATCTCTCGAGCAACCCTGGACTCGCAAACCAGTTCCGTCCGCCGTTCCCGAATTATGCCTTGCCACCACGAAATGTCAACGTCCTTCAGGCAGGCGGCTTCGTTCCTGGGCTCCAACCAAACAGCCACAGAACACCGTCACAAGCGGCTCAAGTGCAATCTCTGACACCGCAGCCGACGCCGGGATTCATGCAGTCGAGGGGACAAGGGATCCATGCGTTTGGAGGGGCGCTTGGCCAACATCAAACTGCGAGTGCATTGCAGCAGCAATTACAGTCACAACAGAGCAATGGTGCGCACTTATTTCTCTATTTTATCCATCCTGTGTACGATAAATTTCTGTCCTTTTCTTAAGGAACAACGCAGTCCGTAACATCAAGCGATGCCGTGAGTTTGGACCCCAATGATTTCCCCGCACTGGGCTCTACTCCGACAACGAATCCAACGGGAAGCAGTAACAATAGCACGCCAGGAAATGGAACGAGTTATGCGAGTCAGGCAGGGACAGGTGTGCAGCTAGGAGGATCAGGGGGCGTCGGTTCGTCGGGATCGGGAGGCGTTGGAGGTGGTGCGGCGAATTCGAACCAACCACGGGACTTCACGCCGGACGATTTCCCCGCACTTGGTGGTCAGAATCAGACGCAAACTCCGAATTCGTCGCAAAACCAGAATTCAGGCCAGGACAACCACTCGCATCCCCCAGGGCTGAATGGCTTCCAACATTCTGATCATTCTCAGCAACAACACCGGCAGAATCTTCTTGGCGCGCTGGGTGGCAATATGCAACCTAGCACGCCGGGTATGCTTAATCTTGGGGCTGCCCAGACGAGAAATGTGCATCCTGGTTTCCAACAAGGGCAAGGAGACGTAGATAAACAGCAACATCAAAGGGTAAGTCTAATTACTCTGTTCACTACGAAGCTTAATGAGCCCCCGCCATGCGATTGTCCTGGCAATACTAATTTTCTTCCACCCATCGCCAGAGTAACTACTCTCTGAAGTTGAATCCATCATCTCACGCTGCCTGGAACTCGCCGAGCCCCAATCCTCCACCAACATCAGGAAACACCAACCCAGTGCGTCTTTGAACCCTATTCCTCGTGTTTGTGGAATCGCCTGACCCCTGAAATAGAATGGGGCACATTCCCAGAGTATATCAACACATCTGAATGCGCCACCAGGGGTGCCATCACCTTCCGGAGGACCGTTTCCTCAGACACCGGGTCTTGGAGCGAATGGCGGAGCTACAACACAGTCAACACCATTTCCATCAAATGGCGCAACGCAAGGGGATTCACACGCGAATGCACCCTCGCACCCTCCATCGAATCCGAATACATCGACGAACCCGAATACATCATCAATACAAAATAGTGCAACATCACACCAACCTCATCCACAGACACCCGCGCAACAAGTACTGATAAGTCCTGCGGATCGATGGGGGCTCTTGGGGCTCTTGGAGATGATCAAGAACGCTAGTTCAGATGTGGACGGGGGCCTAAGTAGCATGGGGACAGACCTGGGTACCATGGGCTTGGACATGAATTATCCGGGGTGAAGATCGATTTATCTGCGAGTTGTGACGGTTGTCTTGACTCATGTGTTCTCCAGGAGTCTATATTCTACATTCATTACCCCTTGGGCAGACCAGTCGGCGGCGCATTCGGTGGAACCGGACTTCAACCTGCCTGCATGCTATTTGAGCGTACAGGCACCACCTCCAGGGCCTGCAAAAGCCATGGCGTTCAGCGACGAGACGCTATTCTTCATGTTCTATTCGAGTACGCGAGACGCACTGCAGGAAGTGGCCGCACAGGAGCTGTGAGTATTTCGTTTCGTTTTTGGTTTGCTTCATCCTTCAGTGACACGTGCTTTCTGCGTCTTGATCTTTGCCCCAAAAAATATCACCGCATCTTGCTTATTCTCAACCTCGCCCCTTTTTTACAGGTTCAACCGTAACTGGCGCTACCACAAAGATCTCCGACTCTGGATCACGAAGGAGACTGGCACGACACCTTCCCAAAAAGTGCAAGGCGGAGAACAAGGACAATATACCTTCTGGGACCCCGAGAATTGGTGCAAGGAGAGGAAGGAAATGACCGTATTGTATGCCGACCTCGAAGAGAAGAATGTGCCAGCTTTCGCAAACGCACCGACTCTGATTCCGGCTAACCAAAGCCAAGGCGTTCCTCAGCAACAGCAAGCCGTGCAAAGCCAGCTGAGCGCCCAGGTGCAAGCAGCGCAGCGAGGTTCATTCCAGATGGGCATGGCCAGCTTGTGAAAGAATCACTAGCAACTTATCTTCTTTTTCGGCTGCTTGCGAGCACCATTGTTTCCTCTCACCCTTTCTATTCGTCGTTCCCAGTCCTTGTAATGAACTGTGTAACTCTATACTTAATCCCCCTCCTGTCTTGTGTTGACAACCTTGATTGCCACTTGTCGTATGTGCTGCTGGACGGAGATGAACTTGTTGTATACAGCAGTGTGATGCATTACGTTAAGGCGATCGCCGGCTCAAGTACTCGAGAAGCAATGAAAAATGCAAAACCCAAGAGCATGACGGCGGCAGGCGAAATTGCGATGCCTCCGATGGGTGACTGAAAGTCTGGACGGCGCCAAGCTGTTTGGTTCCGCGGATGATGATCGTAGTTCTTTCCATTTTCTCCCTTCGCCTGGGTCCTCCCCGTGCAGCATGGTCTTCATATATGAGATAAAGAGGATCATCGCTAAAATCTTCAGCGTCCTTCACAACTTCTTCTGGGGGAGATACACAAGACCAGAGCCACCACTTTTGCCGAGACCAGAAGTGCCGTCATCTCAAAACACAACATCGTTAAACAGGAGGATGGACGAGTTCCATTTATCTGCGTTCAATCGCTTGGGACATGCTGCACATGCAAAGAGGTGTTTATCAGGTGCGTGAATTACCGTATTTCTCGCGTCCTCCGTCGTTTCTTACAGTCTTGTGTGTGCAGCGTTGCCCGAGTCCCAGACCGACCTCGACTCTTCGAGGTATGTACCGTACAGAGCTCTCATAACTTCTAGGATGACGATGGATCTGCTTGCAGATTAGCTCTCGCGTTTTATAACATCGGTATCCTTGACCTCTTGGGCATTCTGAGTGATGATACAGCCCTCGCGCAGTGGGAGAAGGATGGATGGACTGAATGGTTATGGACACAACAGACGCGTGCGTACACCAACTCCCTCTGTTCCGCTCGTGTGCTTATTCTTCTTGGACGCTCCGTACGTTTTTGTGTTCCGTTCGCCAACACAATAATGCAGGCGGGAAATATGGATCAGGCTTTCGGCCTAGCCCCTTCATGGCTCTCCACCCACCAGAAACTAAAGTATGCGGCGTTTTTCATTTCTTTCATCGTCATGCTGACCAAACCTCTACCCCTTTCGTTTCTCTTCCAGGTGGAACATTCGGACTATGATACACCAAATGTTATTATGACTTACACTGCGTTGCTGTCCCTTGCCATACTCAGAGACGACTTCTCGAAGTTGGACCGATCGGGGTTGGTTACGTTCCTTCGCGCATGTCAGCACGAGGATGGGAGGTTCGTCCCCCTCATCTCCGCGGAAAGCTTTATCCCTTCGATTATTGTGCTCACAACTCATATTTCTCTAGCTTTACGACTACTCCGAGGGGAGGAGAAAGGGATCTACGCACTCTATATTGCGCCTTTGCGATAAGCGCCATGTTGGATGATTGGTCCGGAATCGACGTCGAGCGCGCCAAGGCTTTCGTAGTGGCTTGCAGGGTGGGTTTGACACACGCTCTACTAGGCTATCTTCCTCACCTGCATGTAAACTTCGCGTTTGATAGACGTATGAGGGTGGTTATGGCCAAGCACCCTTTTGCGAAGCCCAAGGTGTGCGAACTCGGCCCCAATATCCTTGGTCAATCACGCACCCCCTCACTAACTTGGTCCTATTTATAGGAGGAACAACCTATATTGCCTTGGCTTCGCTCTATCTCGCGCCATCTAGCTCGGACAATGACCCTTTAACACCTGCGGAGAAGAACCAGACTATTAGGTGGCTAGTAAGTAATCAGACACGTTCGGGTGGGTTTGCAGGTCGGACAGGGAAGAACGGTGATACCTGCTATTGTTTCTGGTGCGGTGCTGCCCTGAAGGTGGGTTTAGAATCATTCATCTCTGCTGCACGATGAGACCGACAATGAAAAATACCTAGATTCTGGGCGTGGATCATCTGATAGAAACGAGAGCCCTGGCTTCGTTCCTGTCCGACTGTCAATTCAGATTTGGAGGGATTTCGAAATGTCAGGGTGAACATCCAGGTGAGCACCGCCCAAAATCAGCGATCGGTCGAGGGATTAATCGGCTGTTGGTTAGACCCCTACCATACGTATCTTTCGATTGCGGCATTATGCATGTATCCACCTTCGCCGTTATCGGACGAGGAAAAACCGGAGTCTTGGAAATTCCCAGCGCTGGACCCTTTGCTCAATGCGCGGGTTGAGACTGCCGAATGGGCGAAGCAGTATATTTCTGGGAAGAGGCAGCAGACGTAAAGCCCCAACGTCTTCAAAGTTCTCGACCTTCAGTTCGGCCTTGTGCGCACTTTTGGCATGTCTCTTTGACGATTGACCGATTGTGTCGGTCCGTGCGAGGCTCGGCGATTGTATTATACTCTGTGTCTCTGAGACTTCGTATTAATTTTATTTTATCCTTGGATGATTTGAAGCCTGCGGCGCCCGAGTGCCATTTCACTCGAAAAGGGGGGACGATCGAGGTTCTCGTGTTGCTATGTTCGTGGTGGTGTCAGGAAAGTGTGCGGAAAACGCGTAGAGGAAGGCGTTGGTTCACGACTATGATGAATCTCTAAAAATGTCGGTAAAGTTTCTAGCCTCTTAATCGTCCGGTTCTTTAATACCTCAGCTCATTGCGGACAGTAGACAACATGATTGAAGAACGCAACGTTCGTGCAAGCACTCCACTTCAGATAGCATTGCTTTTTCAATTTGATGCTGAAACGAGCTACAGGGTTCCAGAGTGAAGTTAAAACACTTGGTGTCATATAATAAGACCAGAGTACATTGAATATAGTGGTTAGAACGCTATAAGAACAATAAGAATTATATGCCGTGAAACATATATGGAGAAGGAAACACGCAAAATGACAAAATGGCCGAAATGGACATGTTACACCACGAGTGAACTGGAAACCACCAAACCGGAGGTATGACAAGATGATGCAAGTCAATGTCCGCCAGGTGTATTCAAAAACACAAACCATATTCTTGTAAACCTTCCTACATGATCGTGCACCGGCCCTTTTTCCCTTCTGCTTCGCGTTCCCCTTCCTCTGTTACGCGTATACAAGTCTGTTGTTCCGCTGCAGGCCGGACTCGGTGTTCCATTTCTCGCCTTTCATCTTCAACTCTTCCGTGCTGCCTTTCAGCGTCCTCCGCCTCCTGCTGTCCGTGAACCTCCTGCAACTGTTCCTGTCTCCTCCGTTCCGCTTGGTCCGTCCGTGGATCCGCTGCGGTAGGCAATGGTTGGGCGACTGTACCGTAAACCTTAGGAACATCTTGAGCATCAAGACTAGGAGAACAAGGTGGTGCACGATTTGTGCGTTGCAACTCGATGCTCCGGGGCTCTGCCATCTGTTCCGTAACGATCGCCGGTCCACCCAGCCGTACACTACGCGGAACCAGGTCTCGAGGCTGCAAGTCACACTTCTGGCTAGCCTCCGCTCTTGGGTTCATGTCGTAATCTCCGTAAACTTGAGACACGTGAGTATCCACAGCGAGGATCCTCATACAAATCCTACAACAGCAGTGGACCCCGCACTTGCACGTCATATAACCGGAAGCCCTATTTTCCTCGACCCAGCTGCGACAGAAGGGGCACCTCTTGACGTTGTTATCCTCCGCCGCTCTTGGACTCGTGTTGTAACCGCCATGAACTTGAGACATGTGAGTGTCCGCAGCGAGGATCCTCATACAGATCCTACAAGAGCAGTGGACCCCGCATTTGCACGTCATATAACCGGAACCTCCATTCTCCTCGACCCAGCTGCAACAGAAGGGGCACCTCTTAACGCCGTTAGCCGTCGGGCAGGCCCCTAGTAGACGTTCCTGCTCTCTCGGACCCTTGTAAACCTGCATCTCCGCACAGGTCCCGGCATGGCCCTCATGATGGCATGCGGTACAGACCTGGGAGAAGCATGAAGGACACTGGAACTCATGTGGCAAGGGTGTGACACGATACACCTGGGAGCAGTCTGGTGTACTGCAGTACCTGAATGTCTTGGGATTTTTGGAGATATAAGAGGTGAGCGCGGCTTCCATCAATTGCTCGAAACGATGGGGAGGTAAAAACTGCTTGATCAGAGGTAGCGACAGGGGCCGATTGCAAGTAGCATCGCTACCCACGCATTTCAATGGGAAGTCGTAGTCGTTGAGAGCCGAAAGGATATAGTGATGCAGGCAAGATAGACAGCATATATGCTTGCAACCGATCGAGATCGGTTGTGAGATGGTGTTATGGCAGACTGGGCACAAAGTATCACGGGAAAGGGTGGTCGCCACAGTGTCATGATCTTCGAATGTATCCATGAGGTGCCTGAAGTGATGCCTAGCTTCTTCGGGATCCACTCCGTGGAGCAGAATCTGACAAGCCTCTGTGTCGAGCGCGACATTCTCCTCTCCAAGAAGCCCCTTCATCCTTGCCAGCCCCTCTCGCACGAAGAAATCCAATGCTCGGCGCTCGAGCGGAATGTTCCAGTGCTCCGCTGAGAGGCGTTCGACTTCTTCACGGAGGAGGACCTTAGCGGCTTCTATGGCTTCAGCCTTTCCAGATATTACAACGCAGTTACACTTCTGGTCAGCGTGAACATAAGCGCCAGTAGTGGAGTATAGACCGTCAAGGAATTCCTGACCCTCGGCAGACTTGAATGTGGGATGCCAGAAGGTGCCGTCGAGCCTCTGACCCGCAGTCATACTTTCAATGCGAACCTTCAGGGCGTCTACCACCTTCTTGTCATGACCAGATAAGGTAACAATAGCCTTTCGTCCGTAGGCTCCATCGACGGCTGTCGTCTGGATAGTGATTTGCCTATCCTTTCCGCAACATAGCTCTGTCCATTGGGTCTTTTGAGCAATGTATTGCTTTTCATCAAGGACCAGAACAAAGCCGTACGAATCGGACAGGAGGAGTTGCAAAGGCGGAAAGCCGTGACCAAAGACCCTGTCGCTCAGATCGTCATATGCTGACTTTACCCCTTCCCAAGACGTAAAGGTAGCTTTGGCGGAGGCAGAATGGGCTCGTGGAGAATTTTCGAGGGTGAGGGTGCGAAGGGTGGGGTTGGGCGAACCGCGGAGATGAACATTTAGTACGGTGAAAATTTCATTCGACGTATATGTTGAGGCATTGACATGAGGTTCAATATTCTGAGTACCAGCCAAGGTCTGGATCTCCGCCACAGTAGTTCCAAATGGTATTCTAGAGATCCTGACTTTCTGACTCGGCGGAATATAATCATCACCAGAAACAAGAAGTCCACGGTCCTCCTCACATTCCGCTCTAATCCGTTGACCATTCCAAAGCTGACCATCGAGGACCCTCGCTCTTTGTGATACTTCCCAAGCATCGAGATAGGGAAAACGAGCCACCATTGTTAGGAGTCGTGTACACCAGGAAATAGTGAGGTGATGCAAGTGGCGAACCGAAGAACCTATCGTTTGGCCTACGGAAGGCTGCTCGCAGACCACGGACTCGAGGGTTCTACCACAGAATTCCATGCCATTCAATTTAAGACCAACAGCCTCCATATCTGTCGCTTTGCCTAAGACAGTTGCTTGTTGGCAGCTGGACTCCACTTCCAGAACTATGAAGTCCTGCTCGTTGACTCCTTGTTGGGTAAAGAGCTCCACAATCTCGCATTCATTCGCATTCTTGGGGATGTTCTTGATCAAGACCTTTGATGTTTCGAATCCACACACGACACATTGGATTGCCAACCCAGCCCCGAACCTAACGAAGCAACCAAGAATGACTTGTTGGATGGTCACGGCCGCCTCCTCTGCCAATTCCTGTCTCTGTTTTCGACGTTGGGCTATCTTCTTTCTCTTCTCCAGTTCCCTCTCCCTGGCCAGCTGCAGTTGTCTCTCACGGCAGACAGCCTCTTCTTGTTCATTGTGAGCAGCTTCTTCCTGTCCGCCTGCCAGGCGAGCAGCATTGACCTGGTATTTGGCATGGCGAAGTAGCTTCATACGCTTTCGAACTTGATTCAAGGTTGCGGTTGTACCTGGAGTGAAGGGAGTGGGAGACGCGACTATCTGGATATAGCTCGTCGCATGGACAGGATTTGGGGGCTCAGCAGTTCCTGAGTCAGTTGAGGACACATTATCTCTGCGCCGGGCTGGGGGTGAAGATATGGCCTGTAATGTGTTAATGAACGAATCAATGTTGTCTTGGGCAATCGAAATTACCTTAACTTCATGCCGGAAAGAGCGTTCATTTCCCCATGCACAGCTCTTGGATTGCCACATCTGGCGACACTCGGTGGATCTTTGGATAGTTTTGACTGGAGAGTCACCAAGTCGCGGCGTGACATTTGCTTGGGGTACTACTGAGGCGCTAAATGACGGTCAGTCACCAAGGGGTTGATACTCAGGAGGAGGAGGCGCACGGTATGATCAGCGGCTTGAGGAGTTCCGGCTCTTTGTTGGTGCTATTTTCCTTCTGGTTGTCCTTTGCACCGAATGCCTTTCGAGTCGAGGTCGTCAGCCTAATCCAAGGCGCAAATTGGAAAAAATCTGCATGCACACCTGGTTGAGTCTGACCTGATCAAGGAATTTGTAGTTGGTACCAGATCGACGGCTGTCTTGTAAATTTAGCCTGCGGACATCATGATAGTCATCCTCGGATATTCCAAGAACCATGGTGGTAGAAGAGTGAGGACCGCAGTTGGGGAGGTGCACGAGGCTATAGCTGTTTACAGCGCACCCAACATGTGCATGAGGCTGAAGTTTGATTCGACTTCTAATAGGCGTCTGCGCATAGACGCTAGAGCAAGGACCTTGGGAATTAACGTCAACAACATTTACGTACGACGGATTTGACGCTCACTGAAGTGGATGATTTCGGCTGTCAGTGGCTTTCTTGTTCCTCTAGATCGCAACTGCCGGAATAACAGTCATCTTTCGTCTCGACCAGGGACAAGCAAAGAATAAAGGAGAAAACAATAATGAAAGAGTGTGAAGAAAGAATTACTCACATCATCCCAGGCCGAGGAATTAATCGGTTGCTGGTTATACCGTACCAAATGCATCTTTCGATCGCGGCATTATGCATGTATCCACCTTCACCGTTGTCGGATGAAGAAAAACCAGAGTCATGGAAATTCCCAGCGCTGGACCCTTTGCTTAATGCACGGGTTGAGACTGCAGAGTGGGCGAAGAAGTATATTTCCGGGAAGGGACAGTAGACGTGAAACCCCACCGTCTTCAGAGTTCTCGACCTTTGGTTCGGCCTTGTGGGCACCTTTGGCGCGTCTCTTTGACGACTAATCAAGTTTGTCAGTCCGTGCGAGGCCCGGTGATTGTATCATACTTTGTCTCTGAGACTTAGTATTAATTCTGTTGTATCCTCTGATGATTGAAGCCCGTGACGTACGAGCGCCATTTCACTCGAAACCAGGGATGGTTCTCAAAACTTCGTCCGCGGCCTATGATCAACCAAATCCCACATTCAGGTGTGCCTGCGCGCAAGGTTGGGACCAGGAAATAGACCAGTACCTTTTCGCGACAGGGTGACTGACTGTTAGCCCTCGATACTCAGCTTCAAGCTTTAGGAATACGTTCGTGGTGGTAAGGCCGCGTGCGGAAAGCGCGCAGAGGAAAGCGCTGACGCTGGGGAAGACGTACTGAGAAGGGCTGTGGTCCGTCCTCTAGGTTTGTTGACGAGCCTCCTGGTCTCTTGACTGTAGGGTGTTCTGTGACGGGGCCTCTGGTATCTTCACTCGCTAGCGGGTCTAAGATCAAAGGCTGCAAACTAGTGCACCGACTGGACGAACTTAAGCTATGGCCACGAACGCTACTGCCACAGCATCGGGAAACTAAGCTGGCCCTAATTACTCTCGACGACAACATACCAATTAACTGAAGAAATGCAGTGTTCGCGCAAGTGCGACGCTTCAAACAGAATTATTAGGAAGGTTCTTTCAACGTGATGCTGAATCGAACAGTAGGGCTGCAGAGTGAAACCAAATCGTCGGTATCATAGAATGAGACTAAAATGCAGTTAACACGAATATACAGACATAGGATGAAACAAAATATATACTGGGAAGTGGTACATACAATGTGATAACATAGGTAGGGTCAAACCTCATTCGCTATCTTAAGCTAAGGCGTACAAAGAGACGAAATGTGCCAGAGAGAATGAGGCAACGTGGCGAACAAGCTGGAAACATACTAAATACAGGGGTAGGTAACGTCCGTCATGCATCAGGTATATTTCAAAACACTCACTGACGATGTTCTTGCGGGCCCTACATGACCGTGCACCAACCCTTTTCCTCCTCTGCTTCGCACTGACGGGTTTCATATTCCACTTTCCCAATGACACGCAAGCGAGCCCGTCGCTCCAACTCGAGTTGGTGTTCCATTCTCCGTCTTTGTTCTTCAGCAACAAGTTCTCTGCACTGCCTCTCTGCTTCCTCGGCTTCCCGTCGCCTGCGAGCCTGTCGCTCCAACTCGAGTTGGTGTTCCATTCTTCGTCTTTGTTCTTCGGCAGCAAGTTCCCTGCGCTGCCTTTCCGCTTCCTCCGCCTCCCGCCGCCCCCGGGCCTTCTCCAATTGCTCCTGTCTTCTCCGTTCTGCTTGGTCTACCTGTGGATCCGCTACAACGAGTCGAACAAGTGAACGATGAGCTCTAGGAACAGCTTGAGTGACAGGACTGGAGGAAGAAGTAGGCTCCGCACGATTCGTGCGTAATAGCCTGATGCTGCGAGGCGTTGCCATTTGTTCTGCGATGGTCGTCCGTCCACCCAGTTCTTTATTGCCTAGAACGCGATCCCGATGTTGCAAGTGGTTTTCTTGGTTACTTTTTGCCCTTGGGTCTGTGTAGTATCCACCATGGGCTTCAGACATGTGGAGATAAATACGGCTCGCGGTGAAGACCCCCATACAGACCCAACAAAAATGAGCACCGCAGTTACACCACATATGATCGGAACCTTCAGTTTTCTCGATCCAACTACTACAAGAGGGGCATCGCCTGACGCCATTAGCTGCCGCCCAGTCTTCCAATAAACGCTCCTGTTCTCTCGGATCCTTGTGAACCCTCATCTCCTCACAAGTCATGCCAGCGTGGCTCTCATGATGACACGCAGTGCAGATTTCGGAGAAGCACGAAGGACATTGGAACTCTTGTGGCAAAGACGTGACACGATACACTTGGGAGCAGTCCGGTGCGCTGCAGTACCTGAATGTATTGGGATTTTTGAGGATGTAGGAGACGAGTGCGGCTTCCATCAACCGCTCGAAACGATGGGGAGGTAAAAAGCGCTTGATTAGAGGAAGTGAGAGGGGTTGGTTACAAGTTGCATCGCTACCCACACATTTCAATGGGAAGTTGTGGTCGTTGAGAGCCGAAAGGATGTAGTGACGAAGGCAAGATAGACAGTATATATGCTTGCAACCGATCTCGATTGGTAGCGAGATGGTATCGTGGCAAATTGGGCACAATATATTATGGGAGGGGGTGATCGGCGCAGTGTCATGATCTTCGAACGTGTCCATAAGGTGTCTGAAGTGGTGCCTAGCTTCTTCGGGATCCACCCCATGTAGCACAATCTGACAAGCCTGAGTATCGAGCGCGACGTTCTCCTCTCCTAGAAGCCCTTTCATCTTTGCCAGCCCCTCTCGCATGAAGAAATCCAATGCCCGGCGATCAAGCGGAATAGTCCACTGCTCCATTGAGAGACGTTCGACTTCTTCACGGATGAGGACCTTAGCGGGTTCTATCGCTTCGATCTTCCCAAATATCACAACACAGTTACGCTTCTGGTCAGCACGAACATAAGCCCCAGTGGTGGAATATAGATCGTCAAGGAATTCTTGGCCTTTGGCAGATTTGAATATGGGGTGCCAGTAGGTGTTATCGAGTTTTTGGCCTGTAGCCAAACACTCAATGCGAACCTTCAGGCCACCCACCACCTTCTTGTTGTGGCAAGATAAGGTAACTTGAACGACCTTGTGTCCGTCCCTGGGTCGATCGACGGTTTTTATGTGGATGGTAGTTTCCTTATCCTTTCCGCTGCACAACTTGGTCCATTGAGTCTTTTGTGCGATGTACTGATTTTCGTCGAGAGTGAGAATGAAACTGTATGGATCGGACAGAAGTTGCAAAGGCGGGAAGTTGCGGCCAAGGACCTTCCCGTTCAGAGCCTCGTACGCCGACTTCGCTCCCTCCCAAGACGCAAAGGTAGCTTTGGCGGAGGCGGAATTGGCCCGTCGAGTGTTCTCGAGGGTAAAAATACGGAGGGTGGAATTGGGTAGACTGCGAAGCTGAGCGTTTAGGATGGTGAAAACTTCATCCGACGTATATGTCGAAGCATCAAAAGCGGGTTCAATGTTCTGAGTACCAGCAAAAGCCCGGACCTCTGCAACAGTAGTTCCAGCTGGTATTCCAGAAATCTTAACCGTTTGATTAGGCGGAACATAACTTCCACCGGAAACATAAGTTGCATGACCGTCTTCATATCCCGCTCTAATCCGCTGACCATTCAAGAGCTGACCATCAAGGACCCTCGCCTTCTGCGATACCTCCCAAGTGCTGAGTCGGGGATAACGAGCTACCATCGTGAGGGGTGGTGCACGCCAGGAGATAGTGAGAAAGTGTGAATTGCGAGTTAAAGGTCCCATCGTGCGACCCGCGGAAATTCCTTCATGGACGTCGAACTCGAGGTTTCTGCCATGGAGCTCCATGCTATCCTGACCGGAAACAGCAGCCTCCATATCTACCGCTTTGCCCAAGACAGTTGCTTGTTGACGGCCAGACTCCATCTTCAGAACTATAAGGTCTTGCTCATCAATTCCTCGTTGAGTAAAGAGCGCGATGATTTCGGATTTCTTCGCGTTTCTGGGAATATTCTTGATCAGGATTTTAGATGCCTCGAATCCACAGATAACGCGTTGAATTGCCAGTCCAGCCCCGAACCTAACGAAGCAATTGAGAACAACCTCCTGGATAGTCATGGTCGCTTCTTCGGCCCATACTTGCTCTTGTTTCTGGCGTCGGGCAATCTTCTCCCTCTCCTTCTGTTCCCTCTCCCTGGCTAACTGCGACTCTCTCTCACGACGGGCAGCCGCTGCCCGGTCCCTGGCTAGACGTGCTACCTCTTCCCGCTCTTTTCGGACAGCATCTTCTCGTTCCCTTGCCAAGCGAGCGGCCTCTTCTTGCTCCCTTATTACACGAGCAGCCTCCTCTGGTTCTTTGCGCGTGGCTGTTTCTCGTTCCTTTGCCGAACGAGCAGCATCGGCCTCCTCCTTGACACGGCGAAGTAGTTCTGTGTATGCTTGAACTCCATTTGAGGCTACGGTTCTTTGCGTAAGGAGGGGTGCGGAAGATCCAGTTTTCTGCTTGCCTTTCCTCCGGCGCTTCTTTTTTCCTGCTGGGGCAGAAGTACTCCCAGTCTCGGTCGTAGGGGACTGGACATTGTTCGTAACACGAGCGGAGTTCAGATTTGAGGTTTGAGTACTTCCTGAGTCGACAGAGGACGCACTGGCTCCATCTCGGATTGAAGGTGGTATGACCTGTAGTGTGGCGCCAATGAACGGGAGGACGTTGGGTTGGACAATTGAATTTACCTTGATTTCATGCTGATAAAGGCATCTATCTCCCCATTTACAACTCTTGGCCTGCCACATCCGGCAAGGCTTGGTAGATCTCTGGATAGTTCTGATTGGAGAGTCACCAACTTGCGGTGTAGCAACTGTCCGGGATGTTGTTGGGGCACTGAATGACAAGTTAGCCCACCGCAAGCCTATTGATATTCGAGAGGAAAAAACACACGGTGTGCTTGACGGTTCCAGTTCTCCGTCACTATCACTCTCACTCTCATCGTCCTCTGCATCGGATATCTTCAAGACCGTCAGGCTACTGCAAAACCCAATTCGAAAAACATGCATGCACACCGGGTTGGATTTGACCTCATGAATGAATTTGCACCTGGTGCCAGATCGACAACTGCCTTGTATATATAGCTCATGGGCTTCTTGAGGACTGTTCATGGCTGTTCCACGAACCACTGCGTGGAGGAATGAGGACTGCGGTGGAAGTGTCCGAAGTTACGACATCTTACAGCATAGCCAGCAAGTGCGTGTGACTGGAGGCTGATTCGGCAAGACGTTAGATCAGCTTCCAAAGTCCGTTCAGCGTCTGAGAGTAGACGCCGGAATCACGACCTTCGAGATCGTGTCAATAAAGGTCGAAAACAGCCTGATACGTGTTGAAGTTAGAGCTTTCGGCTACCGTGACCTTTTCAATCCTCTAGAGGGCGGCTACATGAGCCAGACTGTTGTGCGAGGCCTTCCAAATATCTGCCATTTAGAAACTGTAGAACAGAAAGAAGGACGCTGGATTGCCCACCACTGTGATATCCCATAAGTATGTCAACTTCACCTCGTTGACGAGGATCACATTGGTAAAGGATTACATAATGAGAAATCAAACACCTTCGGTGGACAGGGAAGAGCGTTGGTACCTGTTCTTATCTTTGATACGGCGCTGCTCTGAAACTAAGTTCAAAACCATCCATCAGTGTTCTTGAAGAGACGAACTACGAAAATGACCAGATTCTCTGCATGGATTATCTGATAGGAATAAAACCCTTGCTTCATTTCTCTCTTACTGCCAATTCAAATTCGGAGGGACTCCGAAGCACCAGGGCAAACATTCCAGTGAAAGGTCAGTCTTGGAAGTGAAACCAATATCATAGAATGAGAGTGATGCACGGTAAATAACATAAGTAGAGCCATATCTCACCTCAGTATCGTAGACTGAGGTGTACAAATAGACGAAACGTCCAAAGAGAACGTGGATATGTAACGAGCGAATTGGAGAATATACTAAGCCAAAGGAGTGACTAAATGGTGTAAGGCGATGTTGTCCATCAGGTATACTCAAAACATACAACGATATTCTTGCGAACCCCTACATGATCGTGCACCAACCCTTTTTCTCTTCTGCTTCACGTCGCCGTGCCGAGTCATATTCCTCCCTCCCTGTGACAGGCAGGCGAGCCTGCCGCTCCAACTCGAGTTGACACTCTATTCTTCGTCTTTGTTCTTCGGAAAGCTCCCTGAGCTGCCTCTCCACTTCGTCCGCGTCTTGCTGCATGTGAGCCTCCTCCGATCGTTCCTGTTTTCTCCGCTCCGTTTGGCTTGCCCACGGATCCGCTGCGGCGGGTAGTGGTGATGCGAATGCATTAGAACCTTTTCGAGTAACCTGGCCAGCAGGACGAGGGAAAGGTGCAAGCTGGGCAGGGTTCTGGCGTTGTAAGTCGGAAATGCGGGGTAACTGATTCCAAGAAAAGCAAACCCCACATCTGCATATTGTATGATCGGAGCCTCCGTATTTCTCGGCCCAGTTCAGGCAAGAGGGACACTGTTTGATATCGATACACGCCGCCCATGCCTCCGTTAAACGTTCCCGTTCCCCCGAACCTTTGTGAGCACGCATCTCCGCACAGCTCATTCCGATGTGACTCTCCTGATGACACGCGGTGCAGATTTCAGAGAAGCATGAAGGGCATTGGAATTCGTGCGGCGACGGTGTGATACGGTATACTTGAGAGCAGTCCGGCGTGCTGCAGAATCTGAATGCTTTGGGCCTTTTGCCGATGTAAGAGGTGAGCGCGGCTTCCACCAATTGTTCAAAATCCCGAAGGGGTAAAACCCTTTTGATCAGAGGTAGTGGGAAGGGTTTGTTACAGGCGGCGCTGGGCCCCATACACCTCAATGGGAAGCTGTGCCAATAATCGCAGGCCGTGGAAAGAATGTAATGGCGGAGGCAAGGCGAACAGTAAATATGCGTGCAACCAACCTTGATTGGCTGGGAAACGGTGGCATAACAGATCGAACATAAAGTATTGTTCGAGGCCGTCTTAGGATTCTCGAATGCATCCATGAGCTCTCCAAAGTGAAGTCTAGCATCCTCGGCGGTCTCTGCATGGAGCGCAATCTGGTGGCCCTGCATATTGAGTAAGACTTCCTGACCAAAAATCCCTTTCTTCCATACCAACCCCTCTCGCAAGGAGGGACCTAGCGCTCCGTGCCTAAGTAGGGTGGTCACCTGCTCCCCTAAGAGACGTCCAATTTCTGCGTGAAGAAGCGATTTGGCAGCTTCAATTGCATCGGCCTTGCCAGATACCGTAATGCAACTATGCTCCCAGTCACTATGGACATAAGTGCCAGTGATGTCATATAAATTGTTAAGGAATTCCTGGCCTTTGGCAGATTTGAACGCGGGGTGCCAGAAGGTGCCATCGAGCTTCTGTCCCGCAGCTATGCTTTCCATACGAACTTTCAAGGCACCCACCGCCTTCTTGTTGCGACCAGACAAGACAATGATGACCTTTCGTCTCTCGCGGGCTCCATCGACGGGCTTCATCTGGACAGCAGTTTCTTTATCTTCTCGACTGCACAAGTCGACCCATAGGCTCCTTTGTGCGTTGTATTGCCTTTCGTCGAGAGTGAGAATGAAAGTGTATGGGCCGGACAGGAGAAGATGCAAGGGCGGAAAGTTGGGAACAAGGACCGTTCCGTTCAGAGCGTCGTATGCAGATTTCGCTTCTTCCCAAGACGCAAAGGTAGCTTTGGCGGAGATAGAATTGGCCCGCGGAGAGTCTTCAAGGGAGAAGGTTTGCGGGGTGGAGTTGGGTAGACCGCGGAGATGATCATTTAGTACGGCGAAGACTTGATTCGGTGTATAAGTTGGGGCGTCAAAGCAGGGCTCGACATTCTGGGTACCAGCAAATGCTTGGACCTCCGCCACAGTAGTTCCAACTGGTATTCTAGAAATCGTGACTTTCTTACTTGACGGAATATAATCATCGCCGGACACGCAAAATCCGCACTCTGCTCCAACGCGTCGGCCATTCAAGAGCTGACCATCGAGGTCTTTCGCCTTTTGCGACAGCTCCCAAATGCCGAGACGAGGGTAACGAGCCACCATTGTGAGGGATGGTGCACACCAGGAGATGGTAAGGTGGTGTGAATTGAGAGCTAAGGGCGCCATTGTGCGACCTGCCGAAGACCACTCGCAGGCGATGAACTCGAGGGTCCTGCCACGGAACTCCATGCCATTCATATCAAGAGCGGCAGCTTCAATATCTGCCGCTTTGCCTAGGACAGTTGCCTGTTCATAGCTGGATTCGACTTTTAGGACCGTGAAGTCCTGCTCGCTGATTCCCCGCCGAGTAAAGAGTTCCGCGATTTCGAACTTCTTCGCATTCCTGGGAATATTCTTGATCAAGATTTTGGATATTTCAAATCCACATATAATTTGGTGTATTTCCAGTCCAGCTCCGAGCGTGATAAAACAGTTACGAACGAGTTTCTGGATGGTCGTGGCTGTCTCCTCGGAGTCGACCCGCTCCTGTTCCTGTTTTCGGCATTGGCTTATTTTCTCCTCCTCCTTCAGTTCCCTCTCCTTGGCCAATGGGGGCTGACTCTCGCAGCAGCGATCCTTGGCTCGGCGTACTGCTTCCTCTCTCCTTTTGTGGGCAGCCTCCTCCTGCTCCTGGTGTTCCTCCCGTTCCCTTGCCAAGCGTGTGGCCCCCTCCCGTTCCCTTGCTAGAAGAGCAGCCTCCTCCCGCTCCTTTGCCAGGTGCTCCTCCCGTTCTCTTGCCAGGCCATTCTCCCGCTCCCTCGCCAGGCGCTCCTCTCGTTCCCTTGCCAGACGCTCCTCCCGCTCCCTCGCCAGGCGCTCCTCTCGTTCCCTTGCCAGACGCTCCTCCCACTCCCTCGCCAGACGCTCCTCCCGCTCCCTTGCAAGACGCTCCTCCCGCTCCCTTGCCAGACGCTCCTCCCGCTCCCTCGCTAGACGCTCCTCCCGTTCCCTTGCTAAGCGTGCGGCCTCCTTCCGTTCTCTTGCTAAGCGTGTGGCCTCCTCCCGTTCCCTTGTTAAGCGTGCGGCCTCCTCCCGTTCCCTTGTTAGGCGGGCAGCCTCCTCCTGCTCCCTTGCCAGGCGGGCAGCCTTCTCCTGTTCTTTTACCAGGAGCTCCTCCCGTTCCCTTATCAGTCGGGCAGCCTTCTCCCGTTCCCTTGCCAGGCGGGCAGCCTTCTCCCGTTCCTTTGCCAAGAGCTCTTCTTGTTCCCTTATCAGACGTGCAGCCTCCTCCCGTTCCCTTGCTAGGCGGGCAGCCTCCTCCCGTTCCTTCGCCAGGAGCTCCTCCTGCTCCCTTAGCAGGCGGGCAGCCTCTTCCCGTTCCCTTGCTAGACGCTCCTCTCGCTCCCTTGCCAGGCGGTCCTCCTGTTCCCTTGCTAAGCGGGCAGCCTCTTCTCGTTCTCCCGCCGAGTGAACCTCCTCCTGGTCCTTGGTCAAGTGGACGGTTTCCTCTTGTTCATCGCAAGCAGCTTCTTGTTCCCTTGCCAGCCGAGCAGTCTTTGCTTGCTCCTTGACACGTTGAAGTGTCTCTGCACATACTTGTGCTTGGTCCAGAGCAACGGTTGTAGGAGGAAGGGAAGTGGAAGACACAGCTTTTCTATTGCCTTCCTGTCGGCGCTTCTGTTTTCTACTTCGAGCAGCAGAGTTGCCGACATTGACTTCTGAGGATCGGGTATCGTTCTTTGCACGAGCCGAACTCAGGGGCTTAATATTTCCGCAGTCAGTAGAGGATATATCGCCCCCGTCTCGGGGTGAAAGTGAAGTGACCTACAACGAAGTCCCAATGAGCGAATTATTATTATCCCAGACAACCAAAGTTATATACCTTGATTTCGTGTCGATAGGAACATTTATCTCCCCACTTACAGCCCTTGGATTGCCACATCCGACAAGTCTCGCCAGACCTCTGAATAGTTCTAACTGGAGAGTCACCAGCCTTTGACGTAGCAATTGCTTGGGGTATTGGGGCACTAAATGATGATTGAGAGGTCTGCCTATATCCAAGAAGAGGAGGCATACGGTGTGTTTGACGGGTCGAGGGATTCATGTCTTCTGCCATTGTCATTGTCATCATCCTTTGCGCCGGAGGCCTTCAGAGCTGTCAGCCCAACCACAAGCACAAACTGGGAGCAACGCGTATACTCACAGACTTAGGCTTGGTGTTCGACCTATAATCGCCTCGTGTATACAGCCCACAGTCTTCCTGTGGATTGTCCTTGGACGCCCCGAGAACCATTGATGTAGAGGAATAAGGACCATCTGACGTTCTGGCGCCTGTCAACGTACCCACAATTGCGTGTGAACGGATACTGACTTGACCAGTTAGCGCGGCTTCAAGTAGGCGTCTGTGAGTAGACACTGGAACTGCAACCTTGTGAAAAACGCCTCAGTGAATGTTAAAAATAGATCTGATGCGCATGGAATCAGGTCTTTCGGCCATCTGTGGCATCCCTGTTCCTTGGGCGTAGTTAATCGTACGAAGATTGCATAGTTCAGAGGTATTATCAGAGTGAGATATCATTTGTATCATCAAAAGTAGTGTCCATTATGACATTACCTACTAGAAGGTGGAGGGAATGACACTATACATTGAGGCCGATGCCCATCAACCATAACACTTAAATCTTGCAAATCCTCCTACATGATCGTACACTGACTACTTTTCTCTTCTGCTTCGCGCCGACGCGCTTCCTCTCGTAAAAGTGTTTCCAGCATGACTCGGCACGCCATCTCTTGCCTTTGTTCTTCAGCTTCCCCGCGCTGCCTCTCTGCTTCCTCCGCCTCCCGCTGCCTGCGAACCTCCTGCCATAGCTGCTCCTGCCTTACCCGCTCTTCTTGGTCTGTTTGTGGATCCACTGCAACAGGCAATGGCCGGGCAAGTGTGTGGCAGCTCTTTTGAACAGCCCGAGCAATACGAAGGTGGAAAGCAGGTTGTGCATGCTTCGTGTGATGTAGTTTGATATCATGAAGTTCTGCCGTCCGATCTACAACGGCTGCTGGTCCGCCCGCCGTTTTCATGACGCCTGGAATCCGGTCGCGGGGCTGTGAGTAGTTTTCCTGGCTCGCGTTCACCTTCACCTTCACTTCCGTCTCCGCCTTTGGGCCTGTCTCCGCCTCTACCTTTGCCTTTGGGCCTGTCTCCGCCTCCACCTTTGCCTTTGGGCCTGTCCCCGCCTCCACCTTTGCCTTTTCTTCTTTCTCCGCTTTCACCTTTGCCTCTTCCTCCGCCTCTGCCTCTGCCTTTGCCTCTTGCACCACTTTCACCTTTGCCTCTGTCTCTGTCTCTGTCTCTGTCTCTGCCTCTGCCTCTACTTCTGCCTCCGCCTCCGCCTCTCCCTCTGCCCTCGCCTTTGCCTCTCTCTCTGCCCTCGCCTTCACCTTCGCCCCTCTCTCTGCTTTTGTCTTTGCCTCTCTCTCTGCCTTTGCCTTTGCCTCTTTCTCTGCTTTCACCTTTGCCTCCGCCTCTGCCCTTGCCTCTGCCTTCACTCTCGCCTTTGCCTCCGCGTTTGCCTTTGCCTTTGCCTTTGCCTTTGCCTTTGCCTTTGCCTCTACCTTCATCTTCACCTCTGCCTTCACCTTTACCTTCATCTTTGCTTCCGTCTTCGACTTTGGATCTGCATTGCATTTGCCGTGGACTTCGGACATGTGAAGGTACGCACGACCCGCATCCAAGGCACCCATACAGATCCAACAAATGTGAATCCCACATTTGCATAACACGTGGTTGGAACCCCCACTGTTCTCGACCCAGCTGCAACAGGAAGGGCACCTCTTGACATTGTTACTCGTCGCCCAAGCTTCCAATAAATGTTCCTGTTCTCTCGAACCCTTGCGAGCTCGCATCTCTGCACAAGTTGCTCCGATGTGGCTCTCATGATGACATGCTGTGCAGATTTCAGAGGAGCACGAGGGACATTGAAACTCTTGCGGCGAAGATGTGACGCGATACACTTGGGAGCAGCCTGGCGTGCTGCAGTACCTAAATGTCTTGGGATTTTTGAAGATATAAGAGGTGAGCGCGGCTTCCATTAACCGCTCGAGACGATGAGGAGGTAAAAATTGCTTGATCAGAGGCAGCGAGAGGGGTTGGTTGCAATTCGCATTGCTACTCACACATTTTAATGGGAAGTCGTGGGCGTTGAGAGCTGAAAGGATGTAGTGACGAAGGCAGGATATACAGTATATATGCTTGCAACCGATCTGGATTGGTTGCGAGATAGTGTCATGGCAGACCGGACACAAAGTTTTGTGGGAGGTGGTGGTCGGTGTAATGTCGTGGTGTTCAAACATGTCCATAAGTTGCCTGAAGTGATGCCTAGCTTCTTCGGGATCCACCTCGCGGAGCACGAGCTGACATGCCTGCACGTCGAGTGAGATATTCATCTCTCCAAGAAGCCCCTTCATCCTTGCCAGCCCTTCTCGCACGAAGAAATCCAGCGCTCGGCGATCAAACGGAATAGTCCACTGCTCTGCTGAAAGACGTTCGACTTCTTCGCGGAGGTGGACTTTAGCGGCTTCTATCGCTTCGGTCTTGCCGGATATCACGACGCAGTCACACTTCTCGTCAGCGTGAACACAAGCGCCAGTCATGTCATATAGACCGTCGAGGAATTCCTTGCCCTTGACAGACTTGAATGTGGGATGCCAAAAGGTGCTATCAAGCTTCTGACCCGCGGTCATACTTTCAATGCGAACCTTCAGGGCGCCTACTACCTTCTTGTCGTGACCAGATAAGGCAACAATAGCCTTTCGTCCGTCCCAGGCTCGATCGACCGTTGTTGTCTGGATAGTGATTTCCTTATCCTTCTCGCTACATAGCTCTGCCCACTGGTGTTTTTGTGCATTGTATTGCTTTTCATCGAGGGCCAGAACGAAGCTGTATGGATCGGACAAGAGGAGTTGCAATGGCGGAAAGTTGCGACTGAAGGCCCTTCCGTTCAGAGCATCGTACGCCGACTTTGCCCCTTCCCAAGACGTAAAGGTCGCTTTGGCAGAGGCAGAATCAGCTCGTGGAGAATTTTCGAGGGTGAAGGTGCGGAGTGTGGGGTTGGGCGAACCGCGAAGATGAGCGTTTAGTACGGTGAAAACTTCATTGGATGTATATGTTAAGGCATTAACACAGGGTTCGATATTCTGGGTACCAGCCAAAGCCTGGATCTCTGCCACAGTAGTCCCAACTGGTATTCTAGAGATCCTGACTTTCCGGCTCGGCGGAATATAATCATCACCGGAGACAAGAAGTCCACGGTCCTCCTCACATTCCGCTCTAACCCGCTGACCATTCCAAAGCTGACCATCGAGGTCCCTCGCCCTTTGCGATACCTCCCGAGCATCGAGATGAGGATAACGAGCCACCATTGTGAGGAGTCGCGTACACCAGGAAATAGTGAGGTGATGCGAGTCGCGAACCAGAGAATCCGTCGTGTGGCCCGCAGGAGACCACTCGCAGACCACGAACTCGAGGGTCCTACCATAAAATTCCATGCCATTCAACTCGAGAGCAACATCCTCCATATCTGTGGCTTTCCCCAAGACAGTTGCCTGTTGACAACCAGACTCGACTTCCAGAACTATGAAGTCCTGTTCGTTGATTCCACGTTGGGTGAAGAGCTCCACGATTTCGCACTCCTTGGCATTCCCGGGAATGTTCTTGACCAGGACCTTGGATATTTCGAACCCACACACGACGCATTGGATTGCCAACCCAGCCCCGAACCTAACAAAGCAGCTGAGAACGACTCGTTGGATGGTCATAACCGCCTCCTCTGCCCATTTTTGTTCTTGTTTTCGACGTCGGGCTATCTTTTTCTTCCCCGGTTCCCTCTGCCTGGCCAACTGCAATTGCCTCTCGCAGCGGACAGCCTCTTCTTGTTTTTTGTGAGCGGCTTCTTCCCGTTCCCCTGCCAGACGAGCAGTATTGACCTGGTATTTGGTGTGGCCAAGTATCTCCAGACGATTTCGAACCTGGTTTAGGGTTGCGGTTGTAGGTGGAGGGAAGGGAGTGGAAGACGTGACTGCCCGGGCATGGCTCGTCGCACGAACAGGATTTAAGAGTTCAGGATTTCCTGAGTTAGTTAAGGATACACTAACTCCACGTCGGGCTGGGGGTTCAGATGTGGCCTGTAACGTGTTAATGAACAAATCAGTGTTGTTATTGGACAGTCGAAATTACCTTGGTTTCATGCCGGAAAGGGCACTTATTTCCCCATGTACAGCTCTTGGATTGCCACATCCGGCAATACTCGTTGGATCTTTGGATAATTCTGACCGGAGAGTCACCAATTCGCGGCGTAACAGTTGTTCGGGGTACTGTTGAGGTGCTAAGTGGCGGTCAGTCGCCAAGAGGTTGCTGGCACTCGAGAGGAGGAGACACACGATGTGATCAGCGGCTGGAGGAGTTCCGGCTCCCTGTTGGTGCCATTCTCTTTATTGTCCTTTGCGTCAAGTGCCTTCCGAGCCAAGGCCGTCAGCCTAATCCAAAACGCAAATTGGAAAAATCCGCATGCACACCTGGTTGAGTCTGACCTCTTGAAGGCAATCGCAGTTGGTACCAGATCGACGGCTGCCTTGTAAATTTAGCCTGCAGGCTTCGCGGGAGTCGTCCTCGGATACTTCAAGGACCATGGTCGTAGGAGAGTGAGGACCGCAGTTGGGGAGGTGCACGAGGCTGTAGCTTCTTACAGCATACCTAACATGCGTGTGTGGCCGGAGTTGATTTGCCCAGACGTTAGGTCAACTTCTCATAGGCGTCTGCACATAGGCGCTGGAACCACGACCTTGGGAATTAACGTTAACAAACGGTTATGTACGACGGATTTAGTGCTCACTGAAGTGGATGACTTCGGCTGCCAGTGGCTTTCTTATTCCTCTAGATCGCAACTACCTGAATCCGAGTTGTCGTTCGGGGCTCTTTTAAATGAGCAGATTGTCCATTACCGCGGTAGAGACCTCGCTGGATCTGAGCCCAGCAATTGGCTTCGAGGTCCGTCGGTTGAATGACAACGATAGCGGTCTAGGACAAAACGTGCCCGAAGCTGCGGGAGGAGTGGACCAGAGGGCGGTCAGCGAAGTCAGGAATGTGGCAGCGGATACTTGGTGAAGGTATAAATCCTTTGGTATCCGAAAGCGATCATATCTTTTTACGAATGGTAGGTTGCAAGTCAAGGAAAGTCGATAGTAGCTGCTGACAGGATTTCAATGGTTTTGGACCAATCAGTGTCGCAGAAACATTGTCATATCTCGTGAAGAAAGTGCAGGGCAAGTCTCTGGTCCCTTGTGCCGGGCCCCAGAAGCAGGCGTACGGACCGTTCCCACTGTCTGTGGGAATCTTCAACGGGAAACTCATCACTGAGCACAATAGACATTGTTACATCTCATCGACTGTGTACTTGTCGCAATGCCAAGTCGCGTCGCCGTCCTTTTGCTCTTAGGTCTCGGTGCTTCCGGTGCGTTCGGCCACATGTTGTCTACTTAAACTGGGCTATGAACCTTGTCATTTGTATTGTCAGCTTTCTTCGGAGATGCATGGAACGATGCAGCGGGTATGACGGCCCAACGACCAATGGCTATCCCAGTGGCGAAAGGAAGACACCTCTCGGAAGGAGCTTGCGCTATGCACGGACCTCTCACCGCCCTCGACCGCCATTCCGAGGACTCTTCGCGTCTCGTTTCTGTCTGTCAAATGCTGTCCTCCTGAAGTTTTGACATCGGAGCAGACTCATTGAGTAAATTAGGTGCCAAGTCCCCCTCTGGATATCCGGCCGCTCATTGTCTCCGGACCTGCAGAAAACAGGGTTGACTTGGTCTTCTTCTCCGACGGATGTATGTAGTGTTATCACCTCCCACCTTCCGATATTCCGTCAGCTCAATTCAATGTAGATACTATCAACGAGTCGGACAAATTCTTCGCCGACGCGGGACGGCTCGCGAACGATGTTTCACAGAACCAGACGTTTTACACTGTCAAGCCACTCCTCAACTTTTGGGGAGCATTTACCCCAAGTGAAGAAGTGGGTTGCATTCTTTTCCCCGTTTGCCATGATCCTTATATGTACATCGATAGAGTGGGATCGGCGTTGGTGGTGTTCCCAAAAAGTAGGCCACAATATTCGGGTTTCCAGACAGAAACAAGGATATTGATCAGTTGGCCAGTACACCCTTTGGGCTTTACCGCGATGGCACGGAGTTGAGAGCTGTCTACTACGACAAACCCGAAGTCGCTCATGCCGCGTGCGACTCTATGCAAGATCAATGTGACTATCCGATATTATTGGGTATGTTCTAAAAATATGGTGAGAAATGGAACGATTTGACCTTTTCTGCAGGCAATGATCCATTGTACGGAGGTAGGTCTCTGCGTAACACGCTGCGCTTGAGCGTATTCGCATGGTTTATTGATCCTATTCGTTTCCGATAGGCCTGGGCGGTGAATTCACGTACGTTCTTGATATGACTTCATCGAGATTTAGGGCGCTGATCAACGTCCCATGCCAGGGTGATCACCTCGTCCATCCTGAACGGGCCTCTCGTTCTCCGCCACGAACTAGGCCATTCCATAATTGAAGTCGGTGAGGAATACGACGGAGGGTTCGCTTATTTCGGCGTTAATGCAGCCCATAATGCTTCCGAACCCATTCCGTGGGCTCACTGGCTATCCATTTCAAACGCAGACACCGCACACGATGATCTCGATTCCGCTTCCACACCCAAGTCCGATTTCTCGGAGGCTCGAGTTGAGCGTTCTGTGATGCCTATGCAGATATACCCTTGGACGCTTCTCAACACCTCCCAATCCTGGTCCATCAACTTCACGTCCTCCGGGACGTATTCCCGACATCTCGTCCGATTTTCTCTCTCCGGCTTGCCAGAAGCTTCGGACTTGCGTGTCGAGCTTGACGGAGTGGACTTAGAATGGGTGCCAAAGAAGGGACTCGGTTTGGATAGGTGGCATTATGATATCCATTGTGATGGGGGATTGAGTGGTGGTGAGCATGAGCTCCGATTCACACTTGTCAACAAGGAGAGAGAGGGTGTTGCACAGTTGTGCAGTGCGGAAATTCTAGAGTTCGGTGACGAGTCTGAGTACGCTTTTCCTCCACTGCGAGCGCTTCCTTGTATTCATACCATGCAAGGTTCATCTCCACACCAGGGCATTACAGCCTCTACCCAACGTACGTAAACACAAACACAAACCCCCCATCCCCCGCACTCTACTCATCATATGGACCTTCAGATTCTCGGATAAGAACGAAACCTCTTACCGACCCACAAATGAGGACTGCCTGATGCGAGTCGTCACCACACCCAACTTTTGTAAAGTCTGCATCGAAGGCCTTTGGCTCTCCCTTCTCAAACGCGTCAACCTCATCGACAACCTCACCGAATCCTGCACTCGCGAGAACCTGTCAGGCGCATGGACAAAGACACTCAATCTGGACCTCGTGCCCCTCGCCCAGTTCCGTGATGGCGAGGATGAACCAATTAATAGCGAGGCATATACCATTATATGGGAGAAAGACGGCGTTACCATTGACGAGTTTGCGAACAAAACGTATATCAGTATGGATGATAAAGACTCGATTGGGCAATACACCATTTCCGTCGAATTCTCCACGGACGAGGTGCGTGTTGATAAGGAGGGGCTACTGAAATCGAGATTGCGGCACGATGTCACGAGGCGTTGTCGTGAAACCTTCTGAATTGCTTCATGCACGGATACACGCAGGGAGAAAAAAGAGAGGGATGGGACAATGTATTTTGAATACCATATTCGAATGTAACAGTAGGTTATCGCCCTGGAGGGCACGAAGAGAATAGTTATTCTGGAAATGCGAATTGTTGACTCGAGCCTATGTACGGGAGTTCTTTTGAGCTGTCAGTGGACGATGTATGGTGTGATGCAGGATGGACGGGGAACACAGGACTATCCCAATACCACGGCAAGAGAAGGGGGGGACGGGGCGAAAGATCAACGATAGACAGGAAGCTAATGCGAAATAGGGAATCGAAACGACCTAAACATGGGACAAAGATGAACGAGAACGAAGTGAGAGACCGTTTTGAAGAGCGAGGGAAGAGGAGGATGAGAAAAACCAGGAGCCTTGCATATGAATTGCAATTAGTAATAGTACAACCTTGCGAAAGACGAAAGGAACAGAGGAAAGCGAAGGGAAAACTTGCAAGGTAAAGGAGTATGAGGATGGAGGGTATGGGGAACGAAGCCATTTCCTGGAGTAAATTGAATGTGGGTAGATGAGTGGAAAGGGTGGTCGGAGGGAGGAGTGGAGGGACGTGGGATGAAGTGTGCACACGAGGAGAGGAGAGATGGTCACGGGTAAAAGGCAAGGAGACCACGCGGAAGACGAGTAAGTGCCAAGAACGGGATCAGAGGACGGAAGAAGAGTAAAAAAAAAGGTTTCGTATTTGCCTAGGTGCCCACAGCAACCAAGAAGGGATAAGGAAAGGCAAGTGCGCACGATAGGAGATAAAAACCCATGAATTAAAGTAAAGGAGCGTGAATGGGAAAGACTAGATAAGCCTCCATGTGCCATAGTTGTCGTGAACTTGAACGAGTAATAAATGAGAGGAGGGAAGAGAAGAAAGTGAGGAAAGAAACGAAAATACAATTGAGCAGAGGACTCAACGAACGATACGATATGAGTAAGAAGAAAAAGACAACATGACTCGAAAATCGCAAATAACCATGAACCCCAAAACCACAACCACAACGCCAACACAATACCATAAGCAAAGACACTGCACCCCAAAAGCACAAAACCCCCGAAGGAAAGTCACAACAGCAACCACAAAGAACCACAGCCAAAGCCGCCACAAAGAACAGCATTCCCCAACAAAACCAAACCGACACCCTCACATAATAACACATTTACAGCACCCAGAGCCATTGTCATCCTCTTCCACCCCCACATCGGGTTGAGGAGGCGCCACCCCCTCTGGCATGCTCACATGTTGCACCCGAAGTGTTGTCGGCGCATAATCCGAAAACGGTGCCGAAGAAGATAGAAGGTTAACCGGGGCAGGAACGGCCTCCTGCGGTGGCGGGGCTTCTGCCTTTTGCTGTTCTTGTGGTTTGGGTTCCTCAGGGATTTGGTCTTTTGTGTTGGGGCGGCTGTCGATCGTGGGTGCGGGAGCAGGGGCGGGTACGCCGAATTCGTCCATCTCGATTTCGTTGTCATTTGTACGTCCGCGACGAATCTTCGTCCCGTCGTACCCGAATGTTCCGGGTGCCTAGCAGTAATATTTTAGGAAGTTTTCGAAAAGGTGTAGAGGGAGGACGTACCGGTGCAATCGGGGTCTCTTCTTTCTTCTTAGGCTGCGGACTTCCATCCGCCTTCTCATATTGATCATCTAACCCTTTCTTCCTCGCCACGACCGGCAACACGACCTAATACACAAATAAATCACGGAAAAAATGGTAAACCAAACAGTCATCGTTTATCTCGACCAGGGACAAGCAAAAAATAAAGGAGAAAACAAAAATGAAAGAGAGTGGAGAAAGAATTACTCACATCATCCCAATTCCCCTCCCTAGGCTTCGGCTGTGTCCACGAAGGAATCGCATCCGCCATGTCCATATCCTCATCGTCCCCATCCCCACCCGGACTCGGATACTGCGCTATACTCCTCCTCTCCTCCTTAGTCACAGGTTTCTTCAGCGCACTCTTCGGTTTCTGTCTCGCTGCCACCGGCGTCTTGGCCGCTGGCGTTGTTGGTGTCGTGCGGGCCTTCTTTGAGGCAGATGGCGGGTTAACTGAGGTAGCGTTATGAGGACCCGGAGATATACCCCGCTTCGTTGAGGATGGGGTGGATGGAATGGATGGTGAGCGTGTAGGTGGCGGTACTGGTGGCGGAGGGGGTGTTGTCGTCGCAGGTACAGGTGTGATTGTCGTTAGATCCACTACAGGTTGAGGCTGCTGCTGTCCTCTTGCAGTACCAGAGGTGACAGTAGAATGCTGCGATGGCGTGGACACCCTCGATTCGGAAGACCGTCTCTCAGAAGAGCGCGTCGGTATCCGACTCGACGAACTGTTCTGTCTTGATTTTGATCTCCGTGATGGTGTCGCTGGCGTAGTAGCAACAGCTGTAGGTGTGGAAAACGTCTGGGTAGGTGTGGTAGATTGCTGTGTCGGCGTATCGCTCCTCGCTCCCTCGTACCCGAACTCATCTCCATGCGCGATTGATGCCTCGGGCGACACAATAGGACTCTGCGGCGGTAACGACTCCGTGTAAGTCCTAGGTGATCCCGTAGTAGTCGTAATATCCCCAACGCCAGGAATAAAATCATAATCTGTGTTATGATTCGAATACCGATAAAGCGCATGATGATTATGCGTCGATATGGACCCAACATCCGATCCCTCCCCATCCAAATCCGTCAACGGGTCTTCATCCAATACACGACCAATCTGAGCCGCACGCTCCTCATCCAAGTACAAACTTCCCCTCTCACGCACCCCAATCCCAGCAATACTATCCGCGCGTTTCCGCCCCATCATCATCCGACGACTATCTTCCAGAGCTAGTAAAGCAGCTTTACGAGTTGCAAGGGCTGCTTTACGTTTGTTGTTAAGCGAGTGTCCGTAATTTGCGATTTCTAACATTTCTTGTCTGCGTCCGACGCGTAGTTCACCGACACCGCCGTTACGGGATACTTCCCCGCGGTACCAGTGTTCATATGGGCGCTCCTCTGAATCGATGGATGCACGGGGGTTAGGTTGTCGAGAGCCAAAGTCATCCACGTCGATTTCGTGGATATTGTATATGGAAGAGTTGGAAGAAGCGGCAGTGTTGAAGGGTGGAGGTTCGTTGATGATGCGGGAGGGTTGACTTGGACCAAGGGTGACTTGGGAGGAGGAGATAGAAGTATTGGGGAAGTTGTACGGGTAGCCGAGGTTGGGTGTTTGTGTGGGTGTTGGAATAGTGGAGTGGTTGGCTCCGTTGAGGGATGGCAGGGGAGGGGAATTTGTGGATGTAGAAACACGGGATGCTATGGGTATACGGGTAGGTTTTGCGTCGGTGAGGCGCGGTGAGCGGGAGGGCGTGGTAGGTGTGTTAGGGGTGCCATTCCCGGGCTTTCCTGTCCGTGCAGATCCGTTCATTTGAGAAGAGTTATCTGTCCCATAGGGTTGGGAGTACGTCCGCGACCGGTGAAAGGACGTGGTCGCGACAGGTTTTCGTGCAGATTGGACACCGTTGACGCGGGAGGATGTGGTGGGGGTGGTCGGGTGATCGGGGGATGTGGGTAGGTGATACTGGTAACCAGGGCGAGAACGTTGGCCACTGCTGCCGGGCTGCTGGTGGGAGGCACTCTGCGACGTCTGCATCGAGCTCGCGTCGGGGTATGCGGCAGAAGAGGCAAAGGCAGAGAAGGAATTGTCGTCGGCATTGGACGACATAGAGATGGCAGACATGCGGCGGGCGAGAGTTCTGCTCTCATTCTCGAGGCCTATGGAGCGATCATGACTGAGGACGGGTGTAATGAGTGGAGTGCAAGCAGCTCGACTCACGTTTGCGCAGGGCTGGCACGACTTCCTCGTCCCATGAAGGACCTGGGAGACGGGCTGATTGAGTGAGAGCCATTCGCGGCGTCTCTCTGCTGCAACGCTGAGCGTCTAGCGGGAGAGTGTCGGAGCGGGGGAGGGGTATCAACCGAGAAATAGCAAAAAGGGAGGGAGGACAGGCAGGACTATCTCTGTGCAAAGTCAAGGTAGCAAATATTTGGAAAGCCGTCGTGCGAACTACTCATTCCCCTTTCGGTCCCTACAACCTCTAGCCCTCTCGACAATATCACTCCCCTCCATGCAGTCTGCTGCTCAATCACCCACGCGTTCTGCTCGAATTACGTTGGGGAGCTGTCCATTCCTCTCGACAATTTTTTCGGACAGGTAAACAACAAAATCATATCATAAAATGGGCAGGGAAGCGAACAGTGCTGGATAAGGACAACAGACCCAATCCAGACAACTTTTCTCGTTCCCAACCTTGCTCGCGTCCCAAGAAGCCCGCCACAACCTCTTATCGTGACACAAGGATTCCCAACGCCGCCAGCAAGTTTCTCCGTGCTCCTCTCTCCATTGGGACAACACGGGGGACCCTGGCGACTTCATTACGGCACTGGAGTATCCATGGGTAACGTGATTCGCCATTTCTCTCCATGTCCGTCCTTCTCAGCTGTTCTGCCTGCGTTCTCGACCATTTCATCCATCGAAACGCGTTTAGGGAAGTATCATTTGATTGTGAGGTTAATTAGCATGCACGGTGTCGGTCATCCACCCCCGGACCAGTCGGGCGTCGGGGCGTGCTGCCGTTCCCGGAAATGCAAACATTCGCGGTCCTCAAATTGCACAGCGCCTAGTATACTGGATCGCGCTGTGAAATTATGGCATTCGATTTTTGTGCGTTCCTAACTTGCCCGCTCCCAACCTACTGGCAAGCTGAAAGAGATAAGATAACAGAAGCTTTAACCAAATAAAGACAAATAACCCGTTTTTTTGGATTCTAGTACAACCATTGGGCCTCAGTCAACAAGCATACTCCCCCGTTCCCTCCTCCGCAATGGCCAACGAAGATCTAATCGACGACCGCGTATCCACCTCCCAAGTCCAAAAAGCGGTCGAAGCACTGCACGCCTACGAATCCAAAAAACAACAACAACGCGAAGAGAAGGAACTCCTTCCAGGCAAAGAACCCATTATCTGGCTAAACGTCACCGTCAAACAAGTCGCGCCCAAAAACAAAATCAAGCCTATCAAAATGTGCGTCGATTCTCTGTGCCTTTAGCCAAGATTGACCCTCCAAGGAGCTAATACATCTCGGTCCTTTATGATTCTTGCTCTGGCTCTATAACAGTCCCATTATCCATCCAATTGTTGACCCTCGCACGACATCCATCTGCCTCATCACAAAAGACCCTCAGCGGGAATACAAAGATCTTCTCGAGAAGCACAATATCAAATTCATCTCCCGCGTCGTCGGTATCGCGAAGCTCAAAGGCAAATTCAAAGCCTTCGAAGCTCGACGTCTACTTCTCAAAGAAAACGGCCTCTTCCTCGCTGACGACCGTGTGATACCCATCCTTCCGAAACTCCTCGGCTCCAAATGGTTCGAAGCTAAAAAGTACGTCTCCAGCTCTGGTTGTGGCTTGATATATGATGCTGATGGTCCTGTGTTTGACACAAATCTTTTTCTCCGCACTGCTTGTTTACTCATGCGCCTCTACTCGTATCTATACTCGCGTTTGATTGATCTGCACAGACAACCTATACCTGTATCTTTGACGAAGAAAGATCTGAAAGGCGAGCTCGAACGAGCCATCTCCTCGACATACATGAACCAAAACAACGGAACATGCACGTACGTCTCTACTCCCTCCCATCACACCTAACCTCCCTACTAACCACTACCAATATCACATCACTTGCACATCCCCGATCACCTATACTCCATACACCACCATCACCAAATACTACATACCATTCACCGCCTACTCACTCCAACATTCTACGTACATACCACCGCCACCTCGATAACCGAACGCCTACACCTACCTCCCCCAACACAGCTCAATCAAAATCGGTACCCTCACACACAAACCCACCCAAGTCGTCGCAAACATCGCAAAGGCCATTCCCGCCATTGCAACACACATACCAGGCGGGTGGGATAACATCCAAAATCTCTTTATCAAAACCAACACGAGTGTGAGTTTGCCGATTTGGAATTGTGATTTGGGTGAACGGTGGAGTGGGTCGAGTGAGAAAGCTGATGGAGAGAAAAAGGGGAAGAAGAGGATGCAGGGTGGTGTTGTCAAGGGTGAGAAGCCGTCTGTGGAGGATAAGGAAAGTGAAGAGGGGAGTGGAGAGGATGAGGAAAGTGAGGAGGAAGAGGTCGAGGAGCAACCGAGGAAGAAGGTCAAGTCTGGTGCACCCACAAGCACACCTTCACCTACAACACCGGCTGCCAAATCCAAGAAGCCGGTTCAATCAACGAGCGCCTCTGCGTCATCAGATCAGACTACAACTCAAAAGCCAAAGAAAGCAGCTAAACTTACCCCGTCACCTCAAACCACTACTAACTCCGCCGAGCCCCAGACTAAGCAAAAGTCAGGAAAGAAATCTCAAACCACTACTGCCCCTCCTGCTACTGCCACCAAGCTCAAATCTCAATCACCAGGATCGGCGCCGGCGGCAGAGAGCCCTAAGGGTCAAACTAAACCTACTGATGCCGGACCGACGAAAGCCGAGCTCAAACAGAAACGTGCGGGTTTGGTGGAGAAGAAAAAGGAAAAAGTCGTTAGTGCGAAGGGTGTTAATGGGAAGAGTGCCAAGGTGAGGGTCCTGGGTAAGAAGGCGTCGCAGCCTTGAACGTGATGTCATGAAGTAGCGTTATGCTTTGTTTCGTCCCTTCATACATTTCTGTTCTAATCCACGCGATATGTCAAAAGCTCAAATCCTAAATTCGGTGAAAAAATAATCCAACAAAAACTAAAATAACAAATTCATGAACATTGGAATCCGGTATACCGGCACACAACCGCTCCGGCTAACAGGGTAGCCTAAGCTTTCCGCTCACTCATACTTACGCGATGCCCACGGCCGTCTGCGATAGTTACTACCTTCCTGACTCTCACTGGTCCCTATCACCACGAGACACTCCCTTTGATCGGAATCCCTGACTCGAAGTGTCAGAAACTATCTCGCTGAGAAAGAAAGCAATATGGCAAACGAACGTGCAACGACAAAAGTCTATATCCCACATCCAAACCAACCTGAGTTGTCTATTTGTGGGGTCTTGGAACAGTACGCGCCTGGGCAAGATACGAAGGGGAAGAAACTTGCATTGGTGCGTCCTCTTTGTGCTCTTACTCCGGAATCTTTGAGTTTTGGCTCACGTCCTCTCCTCGGAACTGTTTTGATCTTGCTACTGCTTGTTGATATCGGAACTTTGTGGACTTCTTTGGGCGTAACACACCTGTGCGCTGTGTATTGGATGTGATTTGGTGTTTGGGTCTATGGGATCATATATTTAGATCTTGCATGGTACAATGGGGTGAGTGAAATGCCGATGTGTTTGGAACGGCCGACTTTGGTATCGGCTCCGATATGTTTTTTATTTTTTCGGTCCTGAGTGGTGAGAGGTTGTCGTACTGCGGATGCTGATCTTCGGTTTGCTTGGCTCTTTTCGTTGCATGTAGGCACAAGGATTATCTATTCCAACGTCGTCTGGCGCAGCGCCTTCCCATAGATTCATTCCGTTTCGACTTTCGGTACGTCTACCGATTCGTTTATCCATCACCCCCCAATTCAATCAGCCCCTCCCATCCACTTGTTGTATACGTGTCCTCACACACTGATACCCGCATAATGCCGCACACTCAACTCGCAGAGGTAACCATGAAACCGGCGGCACCTGGAAACAAGGCGCTCTCCATGAAGACCTCGAAGATATGGACGCTGTCGTCACATACCTCAAATCGACCTATGGCTATGAAATCGAATTGATCGTGGGCCACTCCCGCGGGTCACTCGTCGCCTTCCGATGGATCGCGACAACGGACGAGGGCAGAAAGGTACCCGCGTTTGTTAACGTCTCGGGTCGGTACCGCATGCGGGTAAGTTTAAACTCTTGCCTTAACCATGGTTCACCCCTCCCATCCGTAAACACCGTTTATTGACTGCGCCCACGTCTCGGTTTTTTTTCCCATATCTATGATTTACGGGATTTACGGCTCGCGGTTTACGATTACCTTTACCTTGGTGTGCGATAATCGACAACCAACTCCCCCACAACTTCAACTCCGCCCTTGGCCGACCGAAACTGCATCAAATCTCTATTGGGTCTATCTTTCGATGCCCCGTGTGACTGGTCTGGCTCCCCTTGGATGGACCTTTCCCCGGTAGAAAATACTCGGTAACGATCAATCTCTCCTTCATGTGCTATTTTTTGCATGATCAGGTACTGACTTTTGCCTCGTTCGTCTGGTTTGTTGGTTCTTTTTGGGTGTTCCCGCAACCCGCTCCCGGGTGGATGCTTCGTGGGATCTGACCCTGATTTCCCTACCCATTTTCTGTTTATTACTCGATCTGGACTCTCGATTTCGGCCTCTTTTTCGTTGCTGCGGCTTGCATTATGATGGCCTTCCCGATGGTTGTATCATCCTCCCGCGTCGGCCCCCTCCACCCTTCATATACGTAACGCAGAAACCGCGGGAGCCAAGGTGTGGCAAGAGAGTTTTGCGAAGCAAGGATATCATGAATGGCACGTTACCGTTGCTCGAAAACCGGTAGTGGCGAAGGTGTATCCGCAGGATGTAGAGCAGTTCTGCAATTGGGATACGTCGTTCGTTTGGGAACAGTTCCCCAAGGAAACGGATGTGTTGACGCTGCATGGACTCGCAGATAAGACTGTACCTCCGTAAGTTTCTTCCCTTCCCCTCCCCCTTGCATTTCGATGGTACGGTCCCACACTGGACTTGCCAAAATCTTCTTTGTGATCCGCGATGAGTGAGGTGCATTGCTAACCGGTGATTTTCATTCCACATCATGTTGGTGGTGTTGGGTACTGGAACAGATATGATGCGTTGATCTACGCAAGCGCGTTGGGCGGAAGATCCCCTGGGACACACACTCTCCATCTAATGGAAGATGCGGATCACAACTTTACGAAACGTCAGGATGACGTGGTAGATGTCATCTTGCAATGGTGGGCTGCTCGACAACGAGATGAATTGCGTACGGGGATCTGGTTAACGGAGATTAGAGGAAACACTGCAAAACTTTGAACGGGATGTGTTCGTTGTCCGACGTTTCGGGGTTTACTTTGACCATCTAGGGCATGTAGTGTATGTACATGCGTTGTAATGGGGAAACTGGCACCATTGAATTTTTAGTGGACTCTTGGCTCTTCGAGATGGTGTGTTGCAGAATTTTTCTGGGCATCATGGGTCACATCTTTAGACGCTACTGCGCACCGCGACAATTGATTCATCTCTTACCTGTATCGGTTTGTCGGGGATCTATAACATGGCTTAGTGATATCAATGGCTTACACATGTTGTGGGAAGACTGCTATTGTAACGGTACTCGAGATGACGCAGATGAGACCCTCAAGCTCGGTGTCTTCATCAGCAATAACGGCAACAAAGCGATACGGCAAGTCTGGCGCTACTGTGTGATCGCTGCTCAGTTGCCTCGTGGTCGCCGGTGTCCACGAACTCGGAGGAGACGCCTCAGGCTGCTTCTTGGTCGACCGTGGATAATACTAACCCTGGAAGGAACAAAAGATACAACGTACCTCCATACTCACCGGGCATCATGCATCAGCCTCCACGCGCTTACTTGACTGACGCTTCGAATTTCCACACATGTCATCATACGGACTTCTCCTCGTAGGTTATCAGATCGGTGAACCAGGGAAGCGCATTATGATTACGGTATGTTCTACATACGCAACAAGCTTGCGAACGAGGAGAATGTACTACAGAAGGTTAAATAAATACGGCTTGAAAGCCGACGGTTAAGAAATTAGATAACTACTGGTGCGAAGACCCGAACGTCGAAAAAGTGATAAGGTTATGAAGGGCGAAGGCAAGGGAAATTATAGACAAGGCTATTGATACAAACTGGTTGGATGTCGGGCAATGTGATAGCGTCCGTTTGATTCGGTGAATGCGGTCTAGAAGTCCTTGATAGAAGTCTCCCTCTCCGCCTTCTCTCCTCCTCTACCTCCAATTACTCCTCGCACGTCGGTGCGAGATCCGATGAGGATTAAGTATTATCGTGGATTGTGAATTGTATGAGTGGACCGTGATTGGGACGACGAGCGCGAGGTCGCGTCTAATAGATAATGATGCGCGTGATGTGTATGGGGTTATGTTCATCGGCTATAATGCCGATGCAATGATGGCAAGACAGTGTAACGGGGGTTGGGTGGAAAGGGTTGATAGGCCCGTTTGGTCCCCCAATCGTCGAGGCGGGGTAGAGTTGCCCGACAAGGGTTATGGCGCTTTAGAAAAATACAGCACCAGTGGACGATGCACCCCCGCTGACTGAAGTTGTTCCTCCTTGGCCAGAGCCAGACTTGACGTTTCCACTGTTGCCTTGGCTGCTCATGTTATATGAGTGGTGGTGGATGCGAGGTGGTGTGGATGGGGGTGAGAGCGACAGGTGAGAGTGAGAAGTGAGAGGCAGGCTATATGTGCAGGTTATATATCCGGTTGGGAGACGCGGATGGGTTAGGTGTTTGCTGAGGACGATAATGAGGAGTCATTCGAAAATACGAGTAGACTTTATAGTAGCAGGCCAGGGACTTTCCGCAGTGTCTGTGTTAAGAATGAAATGACCTTGATTGACTCGAAATGGATTGGAGGACGGAATCGCCGTAACGGGCGTAAAGTTGCTCTCACAAGGAACTGTTTGACGGTGAGAAGGACGGCATATCAACGCAGTGGATCTGATAGTGATGCAGCAACGACTCGACGCCCAAGGAGGGCATCAGGGAGGTTTCAAAACTCGTGGAAAATGGAGTAAGCGATCAATTTCGGTATGACAATTTTGGCACCTGACGCTACGTCGCTTTCTGTTAAGGACACTTGTCAGCACCGCAATTATCCGCAACTATGTTCCTAGCAATCGGCTTACCATCTCACCTCCCCCTTCAGGTACCGCGAGAGCATCGCAGCACAGCCATCAACAATTCATTAGTACATCATGGGATGTCCAAGTAACTGCAGTAGTCCGGAATGCTCATTCGGGGCTGCGTCACAAACGGAATGACTCGACACTCTCCACTCGCTGAATTTCATGATTATCACTCACCCTCAGCCTAATACACCAATACAGACACGGACGTTCACCTGTGCCGTTGTTTGCTCCATGTATTTGTTGCACTGCTTCTTGTTGGTCGACGCGTACTTGACTCGTTGTACCCAGTTCCCGAGATCATGTGGTTCGCGGCGTAACGGGAACCGTTTTCGGATTGAATAAGGAAGCCTTTCTGATGTATCCGTAGTAAGGTAAATGGTCGCGCTTAGCCCATCCTTTCGTCCGAGTATGGATACGATGCGGTGCAACGGAAGGGTGGCCTCGATTGATGAGCATTCCAAAAAGGAGAGGGCATTCATACGGCAACAGCGCCCGACATTGCGGAGTGATATGATCGTCATCGATGTTCCCCGGAGTCCAGGTTGCTGAATCAAAATGCTCATAACCCGTTGCTTTGCTATTGAAGATGGTGGTTGGGGGCTGGAAGTGCGGTGAACCTGAACAATCACGTTGAATGTTTGTTGGCAAGCCTGACAAGCACAATGCATGACCAGTTTGAAATGTTTCGAATAGCCTTGTAGCCTCGGCTCTGGACCCTTGCGCCCCCCAACATTCTATTTAATCAACACTCTACATAATTGGAAATCCACAGGGAACACGTATGGAAATAATTTCCGCGCTTTTCGATTTCCCAACAAGTCCAACCAACAGCTGTGCTCACCGCATGCCTTCAGCAACCCAGAGCTCATCACACAATCGTACGATCAGAATTCCGAATCGCTTACTAGTGCCATCCAGCCTCTTCCCGTTCCTGCGCCGGCGCGTTTCTTGCCGTTGGTGGCATCTTTAGTGCATCGTGGCTAAGAAGTTTCGGCTCGTGTAACAAGCTTCCCATGAACAGGATGGAACGTCCCGTATTATCGGCCATTGGACAAATCCTATTTGGCCTGCTTGTGATCCTTCTTGCTACCCGATGACAGTGGAATTAGGGTCCTACAACCACCGCTAAATTTAGGAAACAAGCCACTTCCCCAGACCAGCTGCAAACGGCCCTAGAAACCAATACCCCTCAACGTTATTTCTTGACACATCCTCGCCTCGCCTAGACTTGTCGACTGCGCCTTCCAGCTATCGCCCTTATCACCGCCGTCCCAAAATACCTTGCCTTCCTCGTTTGACCGGGTCAAAGCAACTACACATTCACACTCGCGCAAGAAAAATAGCCGCGACATACTGTCTCATCGGAACCCGACATGGAACCTTGTTTTTAGGCGTCGCGTGGCTCGCTCCCTGTTCTTCTTGATTCCGCCATGGCAGCGCTCGGATCTGCTTAGCGTCTCGGGCAGCTAGGACTTTGGATCGAGCTCGCGATCGGGAGTTTTGCCTATACCACTGATCCCGCTCCCAGGTGATGATGATCTTTCTATCTGCCGGACTAAGTCAAATGATTGAAGGCCAAGGCACAGTGCTACTGTCTCGGAAAAGTAGGAAGTATCATTCAGATTCCAACGGCGGAGGAGATACACCCTGGACAGCCTGCCAAATGAATCAAGAGCCTGCTGAGAGTCTAGGCTGGGATATATCGATATCTCGTCAATACAGGTACGACTGACAACAAACTCACACGCGATGTCATAAGATGTAGTAGACGCCCGTGTCGGTGGGCACATGATCCATTGCCAGGGTTTTGTTGTTGATTGCTGGTCTTTCTCAGCCATGCGAGTGACGTACCTATTTCGTGAGAGCCCCTTTCTGCCCCGGGACTGGGATCCAACGAAGGGACAGTCTAACGCATCATTGCGCTGACACATGTTGCCCTGTACCTGGCCGAGCCATTGGGGAGGGTGTCCTTGTCGATATACCATGCTGTGGTGGAATTTGGGCTCTACACAACGAAGAGCGTCGATACAAACGAGATCTTGACGATACACGGTTTCCGACGATGGGATCGCGTGAACCCGAAGAGCGGATATGGAAACGTCAAAGGACAAGGATGATCATGCCCGCTGGTTGGCTTCCATTCGTAAGAGAATATTATTGACTCAACGCTTGAACAGCTTCCAGTATTTGTGTCCCTAGTCACAGTTGGTTTCATAAGTCGATGCAAACAGGCGAAGTAGCGTTCTTTCTAGAGCCCATTGAATGCATGACGACCTTACCGACCCCCACTTGGATTGCACATTCACTTCGGCATAACCATGCCCAACTGTCAGGAGGGATATATGGACCAACCCTGATCCTGATGCACGGACTTGATGAGCCTTGGCTAAGGATCACATCTGAAGAAGCCAAAAAATGATTAATGATACAAGTGGATACTATATGTCACCACGACGCTGGACAGATATCTCAAATAAAGCCATCAGACCCTGGCAATTGTTGCTTTGGATTTGGTTGATTTTATTTGCCAATGATCACATAAACGCATAGCAGAGAAGCGACGTAAGAGAAGTAAAAATAGATTTCCGCAGTTTCTGGGCAGACGACCATTAGGAATGAAGAATACAGAAAATCAATTCAGAATACAGGGTACGACTCGCGAAGCAGCAGTCAGACAACTTCAACGACGATCTTTCCGCTATAGTCATTTCCCGAGTTTCAGCAATGATAATATGAAACGAGCAAAGTGAATACTTACATATTTTGGTTTGCTTCCATTTCTCTGTGCGCCTCTCCAATTCGGTCCCAAGGATACACCTGTATATACGACGGTGATGGTAGATGAGCAAATTGAATTCATTTGAGAGGGATATATTTACCCGGTGGATGTAGGTCTTGATAGATCCTTGTCCCTCTTCTCCAGAAATATGGTGAAACGCATTGGACCTGAATCTGTGGAACAAGAGTCACTATTAGCAGCGGGAAGACGGGTTTGTGGGTACTTACCGTTGTATCAAGTCGGCTTGATACGTAGCCGAGCGTGAACGTAAAGTAGAACCTTCTATGTGGATGCGCTTGTACAGCAGTGGAGCAAGGTTCGCTTTCTCGAGGATCGGACCTGTGGATCACGAAACTATAGATAGCCGTCGTATAATGGAGAGAGACTCGGTACCGCTTAATAGGGCCAACATTGTCATTCGGCCGTCGACGGCCAGCGCTTCGAGGTTTTTATTGAAGTGATTTGGCCCAACAAAGTCAATCACAATATTGGCGCCTTTTCCATTGGTGACCTTTTTCGCTACCGCAGCGAAGTCCTCAGTCTTATAATTGGCGGCGTGCGTGGGACCGTTTGGCATTTTGAGCAACCAGTCAATCTTCTCCTGTGTTGATGTGGTTGCTGTGACGGTGTGCCTGCCCAAAGCAGTCAGATCTTCGCGGCAAAAGACAGACCCGTGAGATACTCACGCCCCGAAATATCGTGCTAATTGTGCAGCGGCTATGCCGACACCAGATGCCCCAGCATGAATCAGGACATCATCACCCTTGCGTATTTTGCCGATCAACACCAGCGCTTGATACGCTGTGGGTCCGGCGCTGGCGTCAGAAGATGTACGAAATCGGAAGATAACGTACTTACCGGTCAGGAACACTTCTGGAATGCTCGCAGCTTGCGCCCAGGAGAGATAATCAGGTTTCCTGAGGATGTGAGTTGCGGCAACAGCAATATATTCGGCGTAGGCACCCTGCACAACAATTAGTTACGGTATATTAGCACATGGAAGAAGAAGCAACTACTCACACCCCCAGCCAAGCCCAACACCTGGTCGCCAACTGCCCACTCACTAACATCACGGCCAATTTCAGAAATAACCCCGGAGAACTCTACGCCAAGGATCGAAGATGCGCCGGGAGGCGGCGGGTATTTGCCTTCTCGTTGGCTTATGTCCATGCGGTTGAGACCAAAGGCTTTGATCTAACGGCAGGCGTTTCAATCAACCCGAATCGCGAGAAAGCTGACGGGCGGTACGGGGTGGTGACAAACCTTGACTAGAACTTGTCGAGGACCGACCTGTGGTTTCGGTGCCTCGCCAATGAACAGGTTTTCTGCTGGACCAGACCCGTCTTTGACCAGAATTGCACGCATCGTAGGGAGGTGTTGGTAAGCAAGCCTATCCTCGAAGCCCACTCACCGATGTCTAGTTATAGCCATCGGAATTGGAAGTTTAGAAGTCCCAGGAACCATATCTATCTGCAAGTTAACGCGGTGATGCGCGTAATGACATCTTTGGATTCTGACGTCCTATAAGCGGTGGCAATATGGATATTCGCTCGTCACATGTTCGGTGAGAAGGCGATCACTACGAAGTTTCCGTTCTTCGAGTTGTTGTTAAATATCAGACGTTTGTTTCTCTGATACACGAAGTAATTCTCTGATGCAAGTCCTCGGAGTTATTCCGGCTAAGTTTGGGTGTCTTGACATGCAGGCAGCCACCATTACAAGATAAGGCAGCGTGGGTTCAGATTCTGTGGGCACCATTCCAGCTGTCGCAAGGAAGCGTAACAGAACAATAGGGTAATAACCGTGGTGAGGCAAAACGGGCTTCGAGAGGATTCGGATGATATTTTCAGCCCGTCATAGAGTAGGCTCCAGTTCTATGGACGCGCCCATGCGGTTAATAGAGGCATGGAAGCTGTCAATTATCCAGGATTGTGACATCCAAAACTCCAGTGGGAGAGTGAAAACGCAATTGGGTATATGGCTAACGCGAAGAGCACAGAACAGGTTGCGCATGGCATAACAGGCTCCACACGTACGCGGCGGCACGACAGCATAGACGTCCACAATACGAACAAGGACTTGTATCATGACCAAGCCGATTGGCTCTTAGAGAATGAAATTGCGTACGTTGGCTAGGCCGGTGAATGGGAAGAAGCTGGGCTAGTCGGCATCACTCTTCAGGAATGCGATTCCCTAGGTGCATATGAGACAGGGAAGCCAGATGCAGCAATGCGGGGAAGGACAATTCGCGGCGGCTGGAGCTGGAACAGGGGCTAAAGAACCTGTCGAAGATTACGTACACTTTCCCACGGCTCTCAGCATCAAAATCCCATCAAAAGCCACAAATTTTCTGTTCTTCACCTTCTCCATTTGCTCCGTCGTCTTTTTCATGCTCAAAACTGGTGTAGTATAGGTGAGTTTCAGACCCCTTTTGATACCCCTTCGTTACACGGATGAACATATGCTATGGTCCGTGTTTCCTAGCAGCGACTAGACACCGCTACTCATCATGCAGAACCCTTTTACCTAGCTATCTGATACCTTCGCGTCCCCAGCAGCGTATTATACATCTTACTGACGCCTTTATGATATCTAGATCTAACACAGATGCTTTGATGTTATTTGTTGCCAGTGCTAACATGTCCAATTACCCTGCCCACGGTATCGGTTCGATCTCCACAGGTGAGTAATCACTTTCAACCAAATCCCACCACCTTCATCCCACGATGAATGAATGCTATGGTCCGTGTTTCCAAGAAGCGGCTTAAGACACCGCTAAACAAGCGTGCCGACATCAATTTACCTAGCCATCTGATCTCTCGTTTCTTGGCTTTTGCTATATCACCTTGTCTAACATTCCTCTAACGCCAGGTAAAACCACAAATGTTCCGTCAACACATATCCCCATGTACATCTCACCTCTATTGACCACTGTCCTTCATACGCTAATTGTTTCCAGGCTTGGCACTGGATTTGTTGGACTACCGCCATAGATGCAACACTAGATTCCAGTATAGGGGTAACATAGATCAAGTTACAGTCTCTGATACTCAGCTCTTGTTATGCATCAGGCCCTTCTCATCAAATACATTCATCAACTGTACAATAACAAGTAAACATGTACACTACTGAGTTCTCAAATTGTGGAGCATCTATACACTTGCACTGCCAGGCATTCAAGACTGGAGAGCTTTCAACTGAGCCTAGAACAAAGAAACAGTCGTGTAAGTGATTATAGTATCTCTATGGTCTGTATCAAACTTACCAGCAATGTTGTTGACGCGGCAGGGCAACCAACGCCAGGCCCGTTCAAGTTCTGCAACGTAACAAGCACAGCCTGGATCCTCGCAGCCTTGGATGCATTCGAGTCATCTGTTGGGAACGATACAGGCGCGCTGGGATTGTTCACGGCATGTCCAGCAGCAACATTCTGGTTCAGCGCCTACACATAATCAAACAATCAGACTCTAGACCCATCCAAGACCCGTTCGAGAATCAAACGAACCTGAATAAAAGACTCGCGATCGGGTGGGCACGAACAAGGAATCTTGACCACTTGTCCGGCGGCGTTGGTTGTTCCATCGCAATCGCCTGTTCCAGTCGGGTTTTGGCCAGGTTGGACTCCGAATTCGGGGACGAGTGCAGGATCGACACCACCACCGCTTGCCGGCGGAGTATCGGCATTATTCTGTGGTGGGGGTGCAGGGGAGGATGCTGGCGGTGGGGATGACGGAGGAGGAGCAGCACCGTCGTCAGTCCCATCCTCAATAGCCTTCTGTTGTGCCGAAAACGTCGTCGAAGCAGACGGACACCCTACACCAGGCCCCTTCAAATTCTGCAGCGTTACAGTCGCGGCTTGTAGTCTCGCCAACTTGTCCCCTTTAGAATTGCCTGTGGGGAACGAGACGCTGATCCCAGGGTTATTCACAACACGTCCCGCGTTGACGTTTTCATTCAGAGACTACAATGCGTTTCCATAACTACGTTTAGCATCCGATCACTGAAGTGGAGAAGGGGACCTTACTTGGATGAATGATACCCTATCAGGCGGACACGAACAGGGGATTTTGACTACTTGTCCAGCGGCGTTGGTTATCCCGTCACAGTCACCGGTCCCAGTTGGGTTCTGCCCCGCCTGAACACCGAATTCCGGGACAAGAGCCGGGTCGACGTCTCGCTTGACTGGTGAAACTGGAGCTGCGAAGGCTGTGAGGGAGGTGGTGGCGATGGCGATGACAGTGAAAGTGAAGAGAGTATTGATGAACCTCATTTTTTGTGTAGTGTACTTGGATGATCGTTGAACAGATGTGTTGATTGAAATCGACTGTAAACCCGGCAGGAAAGTAGGTGAATGAGCGTAAGTCCCTCGACTAGCGTAGGGTAAAGAGCAACAGTGAACTAGAAAAGAAGAGGGAGAAGGCGGACTCAAGGGGTTGACACTGTCAACCAAGCCGGGGAGAGAAGGGCGCTAGAAAGGAGAAGAGAAGAGAAGAGAAAGATGTGATGCACTCTCCACGGTCACTCCCCTTATATCACTCGTGTGAAGCGCACAATGGCCAGCGGATACGTCGATGCATTGTGTTGGCTCGGGTGCGCTCCACCTTGAAGCTTGATGGTGATTGCACGGTTTGGAAGAAGCGCATGGGTTAAGCTCAATCATATGTTCGGCTTTACTACCTCCCCCTCGCAACACGCCAACAACCATCTTTTGTTTCATAATCATCGACTTCTCGAGGTTGTGTTGGGCTTCTCGGTGGTATTAGACACGACAACGGGATATGAACTTCAGACCTTCGAGTTCGAGAACAAAGAACGAACTGTATATACATGAATTCGGGCTCTTGTGACAAAGAACCGGGTCGTAAGTTTTGCACATCTGTATCGTTAATAGAGAAGAGGAAAAGGTATTTCCGAGACCATAGAGTCATAAACGAGTGTAGAGTAGTAGAAGTGTAAGGGGATTGGAATAAAGGAATAATTCAAGGAACAATAACTTCTATAAGTAGAATCGGTTGAAGACGCGGCACTGTCTGCCTCGTCGGTCATTTGCATAAGGATGCAAGAAGGGAGATGAAAGGGAGCACATGTTCGCCTTTTACGAACAATTTAAGCGGAAGAGAACGCAGAGGGGAAAGAAAAAGGAGGAAGGCGGAAAGTCACAGTAGAGGAAAGGGGGGAAATCCACTATATTCAACTCGAGAACAAACTGAGCTGGGGTAGTTCGAGCAGGGAAAAACCAAAAGGACACGGAGGGGAAAGAACCTATGTCCCTTCTTTCAAGGGCAGTCAGTTTCAAGCAACAAGCAACGTCTCCAACCCAACAGCACTCCTAATCCCCTCCGCCTTCTCCACAACACCCTCAAACCACTCCTTCGCTCTCACAGCCCTCCTCTCCATCTCCTCCGCACCCTTCACCTCCTTCGCACGTTCCTCCAACGCATTCCTAAACCTCTCTCTCAAATCCCACGCCGCCAATTTCAACACCTTCCTCGTCTCCCTTCCAATACGTTCCGCATGCCCGTCCACAAACGGCAACGGCTCTTGTCCATGTGCACCACGTCCACGAACGTACGTAGAGACAGCCGATTCTTGCTGTTGCTTGTGCTGACGAAGAATTTGCGCTCGCACCCTACGACCCACAGTGCGCGGAACAGAAGACGGGAGTTCGAGGACTAGGTATACACCAAACCCGATTGTTACAGCACCAAGAACGGGAGCGACCCACTTCCTCGTGCTCTCATTCGAGAACACCTCTCCAATTCTCAACAGCCCTTCAATCACACCTCTTGCGCCGATCGCTTGTCCACCGACCATCGTCAACGCACCCAATCCCACGCTAGCAATGCTAAGTGCTGTAGGACTGGGTCCATCATCTTCATCATCGTATATATCAGCGTGTTTGGCTTCGGAGTGGAAGTAGATCAAGAACTGGTGGTTCACGTCGAATATATCAAAGAACGTGGTTTCGAGTAATTCCGGGCGGGATGCAAGACCTATGCCAAGCCCATGCGTACCGCCTGCGACAATTGCGCCGTTCCCGCTTAAAGAGCGGCGTTTAGAAGCGCCTTTCCCACTGCGTCGGTGTACGCTGAACATCGCCTCAGGCATAAACACCCTCCGACTCCTCTCCACACCTTCAGGCAAATGAATCTCTCCAAGCGCCTTGATCTCGTCCACACCAGCACTAGTAATAACCCTCGCCTCGTCCTCGGCCAACTTAACCGCAGCATCAATGCTCGCGAGCAAAGCCCTACGGACATCCCGCGCATAATCCCAGATACCCAAGAACCCTGGGTAAGTAGGAAGTTGAATATGCGCATTAGGAACACCGAGACGACCTTGTCCGACTCGGTCGAGTGCTTCACCGAGTATGACTTTAGTTCGAGTGGAAGCTTGAGATGCCCCATCTTCCTCTGTTGATTCGAGCGCCTCTTCGAGAGTGTCTCGACTGGATTTCATTTTATCCAGTACGGGACGCGAGTGTGAGAGGTCAGTGCGGGCTTTTTGGACTTCAGAGTCCGCGACGATCGCATTTGCGCTCGAGAGGAGCTCAACATCGGAGAGGACATTATGCAGGTATGTCGTCACGGGTTGGAGTTTCGACTTCGAGCGCTTGATGAGAACGAATGAGCGGAGTGCGAATTCGAGGTCGTCAAAGGCTGGGTTGGCAGTATAGGGCTGGAGTGCGGCCGCGGAGTCGACAAAGTGTACGAGGTCCTTTGCTTCCTCGTATGTTCGGGGGCTAAGCTGCTTGATTTGCTCAAGTACGAGTCGACGACATTTGTCCTTGTTCTTGATTTGATCGTATTTGTTGACGACGATAAAGAGGTAAGCTTTTTCGTTGCTTGCGTTCCAGAGGAATTCTTTCGCGGAGAGGGTGAAGTGGTTCTCGGCGGAGACGACGAAGACGACAACGTCAATTTCCTCTTGGCGGGCGAAGACTGCAGTGGTTTTGAGACTGTCGCGGTTGAGACCTGGAGCGTCGATGAGGGAGATGTCTACGACACCGTTGTTAAGGAGGGATTCCGAAGGAGCCCGAGTATCGGCCAAATAGACTTTGATCACTTGTTGTGTGGCCTCGTTGTCAGCAACGATTCCTTCCAGGTCGGCGATGGTGCCCCTGATGTATGTGGATTCGTCGTTGAGATTGTACTCGACACCTTCCTTGAGTACGTGAACTTCCTCCTTGCCCTGGTTTTCCGCCGCATCATGGACCTCGCAGAAAGCAGTCGTGCAAGGCTGCTGGTCAACTGGCATGACCTCACGACGCAGAAGAGCATTTACAAAGGTGGATTTGCCAGCATTGAGGTCACCAGTGACGAGGACCTTGGAGGAGGTATCTTCGACTCGGAGCCGGAGTTTGTCAATGTGGCTCATGGAGGCTCCGATACGATCATCGAGGAGGTTGGCAATTGAGGCCTTCTCTAGCTGGTGGACTAGGGAAGCCGCGGTAGACGATGAGTGGGATCCGAGTTTCAGGTCAAGCTTGAGGACGTTGAACTCGGCGGAGGGGATGAGACGATCGTTGTCGCCTTCCTTTTCTGCTCCTGCTTCCGGACTTTCTTCCTCCTGAGCATCCTGGATAGACGAGAGGGTGATGCGGCGATGGAGGCCCCTTTTCTGCGACACGACGACCTCGGCTTCGAAGGAAGGGTCGTCCGCGAAGGAGAGGGAGCGCCGTGGAGCGTTCCGTCGTTTGGGTGAAGGAGAGGGTGAAGAGGGACTCGTGGGTTCCTCGGGCGTCTGTTCGCGCAGCTGGGGATATTTAACGACCCATTCGGTCTTGTTGAACGTGCGGATGTCGTTGAGTATGGCCTTGGTTGAGTCGATCGCGGTTAGGAGACTGTGAGTAGCCAAGGTCAAAACGACAGCCAAAAACGACGCAAAAACAGCGCAAAAACACGCGAATAATACGTACCGATCCTTCTGCTCGATGTAAGCTTCCTGGACGTCCTCAACTTTGAGTTGGCGGTCACCGTGGATTCCCGCAAAAGCAGCGTCGGAATGGGACTCTTTCACGGGAGAGGCGACGCGGGAGGGAAAATAGGACTGGGCCATTGTGGTGCTCTGTTGAGCGGATGGCAGCTGGGCCAGGGGGGAAAAAGTACGGGGAGCAGGTGGATGGTCAAGAAAAAGGTGACGGCGGTTGTTGACAGGCGTTGTGGAGAGTCAAAGATGTTTCGCGTGATTACATGAGCAGCCTCCGCCACTCCCCGGAGGCCAGAGTAAGTAAGTGCTAAATATTCCACTCAATTTCTGTCTATTGGTCTAACTGCTGCTGGTATTCTACTGGCGGGCCTGTGACGGGCCCTGAAATGCAGAGGGAGGGAAAATGGAGGATGGATGGTTGTTGCTATGAGGGAGTACATAAATGGAAGTGTGACTGGTGACTGACAACAGCCAGCACTGTTGTTTTTGCAACACACTCCCATCTCTTAACTCTTTGCTAGACCGGCAGGCCCGCTGGTCTCGTCTAGATTCACTCTCCTTCCCTGGTGTCTCTAGCCTTCTCCAGGTCTTGTTCATTGCCCTTCTTTCTCTTACCTCATGAGTCTCCGCCCGCCCTCCACAAGCCCCAGTCCCTCTCCTGGTCCCGGAGACAGCGGCAGGGTCAGCGCACGCCAGTCCATGGGTCCCTCTGCCCGTGGTACCCCCACCCTCGTCCCCGGCTCTCCACGCCCTGGGGCACAGTCTAGCGCAAGGCCCACCAGCGAGCTTCTTGGCAGTGCAGGCATGTTCCAAACCCCAGAAGGTGACCCATCTCCTCAGTCTCTCTTCCCCTCGCTAACGGCATTCCATAGCCGAGGCTCTTGACCAATGGTTTGAAAACCTTCAGAATTATGAAGCTACCCTCGTATGTGCCCTATCTCGCCGCAGCCTGCCCGATATCTCACCCCCCCCTCTAGGAGGATATGGCTGCTGCCTCCTTAGACGTTAATTTCAAAGAGGAACTGGGTGCCATCGAGCAATGTCAGTCCGTGTGCCTTGCATTAGCCATGCCCTCCTGACGCTTTCATAGGGTTCAAAGTCCTCTCAGAAGCAGAGCGCACAGCCGCTCTATACAGTCTTCTCCAACATTCAACTCAAGTTCAAATTCGCTTCTTTATCACCGTGCTCCAGCAAATGGCCAGGTCGGACCCAATGACCGCTCTCTTGAGTCCTGCCATGGGTATGCATCAATCGTTTTGTGATACATCAATCAAAGATCTCTAACGATTGGGTGGTCTATTTTCAGGTTCCATGCAAAGCCAGATGGAAGCCAGCCTTGCGAGGATGAAATCCCCAGGCCTTAAATCTAATATGCCCGCGTCCCCCACCACGCGCAACTTCAATACCAACCGTCAATCCCTTATCCTTGACAATAACTCCAACTTTTTGTCCCCCGATTCCGCGGCTAACAATTCCGGCGGTGCATCTGATGCCGCCGCAACCCTCGCTCAACAACGGGCCAAATTGAAAGCGAGTAATGCTGCTCACCGAATTTCCGCCCCTGTCTTGGCATCCGCTGGCGGCGATGGTCGGGCATCATGGGGCGCCGCATCCCAACTCGCTCAAGTCTCCGAGGCGAACGCACCAGCACAGGAAATCGTTATCGGCGCCTCGCGCCCCAAAAGCAGTGACTTTTCTGGAACTCTGCCTTCGCCTCACCTTGGCGGAAATGCCGGGGAGAGTGAGAGCTGGGCCAGCATGGTCAACACGCCTGCTATCCCCCTCTTCCCAAAGAATACCCAATCACTCGATTCAGCTTCGACTAAGCTGAACGAATGGAATAAGACGCCTGGTGTACCCCGTATGGGTGATCCTACGATCCACCGCAGGAAGCCTGCGACAGACAAGAATAACGATAACGGTAACGGCCAACACTACGACGAGAACGGGAACCCGGTCAATGGGGTCCAATCTCAAGACCAACGAGGACGTAACGCCTCTGGAGGAATGCGGAACGCCAGCGGGGGCTGGGGTGGTCGAGGCCAGGCGCCCACCAACAATGCATCCTCCAATAACAACGCTAACCGATTCAACAACAATGGCAATGGCAACCCTAACGATGATCCAAACATCAACGGTCTCGGCGTCCAACTCAACGGACTCCATCTGGGTATGGGGTCTCCACAAATGCCGGGTATACCTGGAATGCCGGGGAATGCTGCAGCGGCAGCTGCAGCATTGGCGAATATGAACATGGGTGCTGGTGGGCCGATGAGTCCGTTTAGTATGAATCAGATGTTGAGTGCGATGGCCTTGTCGCCTGAAGCTCAGTTGCTGGCGGCGCAGGTTGCGGCGGCGAACGCTCAGGCTCAAGCGCAGGGGTATGGGCATCCAGGGTGGTTGGGTATGCAACCTATGTCTGCTGGTGCTGGACTTGGTAATCCCATGGGAGGGATGGGAGGGATGAACAACCGGCGTGGGGGACCTCCATCTGGGAGGTCGCCTGGCATTAGGAGTGCGTCGAGTTCGGGAAGTAGAATGGATAATGGGAGTGGGAGTACGCCAAAGGGAGAGGAGGATGTTGATCCTGCGTTGTTGAATGATATTCCGGCTTGGTTGAGGAGTTTGAGGTTGCATAAGTATACGCCGAATTTCGAGGGGATGAAGTGGCAGGATATTGTTGTTTTAGATGAGGCGCAGTTGGAGGCGAAGGGGGTTGCGGCGCTTGGGGCTAGGAGGAAGATGTTGAAGACGTTTGAGGTTGTGAGGAGGAAGATGGGGATGGAGAGTGCAGCTGCGCCGAGTAGCGCGGCCAGTGTTGGTGGTGTTACGAATGCGAGTACGAATGCGAATGGCAACGGGAACGGGAACGGCAATGGCAATGGCAACGGTGTGCCGAATTCTGCGACGGTTTGAAGATAGAGTGAGCGGGTGTGTTGATACCTTTTGTACTCTTCCGAGGGTTCTTAAAAGTGGATTCTTCTTATGGTGTTACTCCTTTCCTACTACAGATTTTGTTTCGCGTTGACTACTGTGCGGTTTACGATTACATATCCTTCCCCCCTTCTCGTTGTTTACTTAGTGACGTGATCATTTCACCTCTTAATGTACTTCCTTTGTGTATGTGTCTCGATGGGTTCTGACCTGGTTTACTTTCCTTCATCTTTGATGTGATGATCTTCGTTCCTTGTTCGCCAGGTATCATGCAAAGTGAGAAGCTAGGAGCTTCACATCCGACGCAACAAAAAGCAGCGGGGCTGGTTGAGATATACATCACGTGCATGTAATTCGCAATGACTAATCTTGAGTTGATAAATGCCTGCCGCGAAGTGTTCGCATTTACCATTGAGCCTGCAATTAAGATATAAGGCCATGAGGGGTTAATCAATCTACGTCAGTCACCAAGAGAGCCTACTGTGCCATGAAGGATGTTCGTGGGATAGCATGGGGTTTTAATCTATGGTTACGAGGGTGCTTGAAGCATGATCATTTCCGGGGACTCCTAAATATATAGGGACATCGAGACGAATATTCTAGTAGTCCTTCTTATTGACCAATACCCACGATCCCTCCCTCTGCTTGCTTGCGTTCGGTGTCGAACTTGCGTGTCTGTAGGTTGGGTGAGATTTTTGGTTAGATTGTGTATGCTTGGCACTATCGTCAAACTTGGGTTCGGTTGTCTTGCGCCCGTTTGGTGCGAAATTTACCGCTGCCAGGGGACATGGACATCGCTTCGGGTTTCCCGACGCTTTCGTACTGGCTCTCATTGGGCGGGTAGTGATAAGCGATGGACGTGTACGAACCCTGAATGGCAGATTCCCCTGAAACGAGATTATCGCTCCTATTGTCCTTAAATCGTTCAACTGATAAGTCCCCTTGACACTGATCCTGTATCTCTCCCAACAGGTCCATTTATTACACCACACCAATCGCCCGACGAGAAATATCCCACAAGCTTATTTTTCGGACATAACTCCGAACCTCACTTCGACTTGCTTTCAGTGAACTTTCTCATTGTACGTGTGTCTCTCGGTACCCACAACGCTCACGACAACTGATTGATTGTAACACACGACACCGACGATCTAGTAACACCAACGATCATGTCCGCACGCTCGAGTAGAAGTCGGAACGCTTCGCCTCTCCGATCGACGTTTGGTAATCCGTCGTATACGGTGAGTAATATGTCGGTTGCGGACGAGTTGCATCCGGTTTTGCATGCGGGGCGTGTGGCGGTTATTACTGGTGCGTCGAGCGGGATTGGCAAAGCTGCTGCTAAGGAGTTGGCCAAGTGAGTATTCAAATGATACATCAAGCATGTTTGCTACATCCCGAATTCCCCCCCTTCTTTTCCGTTGATCCTCGCGTCTTTTGGAAGAACTGCAGAGGGTAGAGTGTTGATGTGATTTTTGTAGATTGGGATTGAAGATCGCTGTTGCGGATGTTGATGAGGAAAAGTTGAGAGCGGTTGGGAAGGAGCTTGTGGATGAGATTGGGGAACAGAATGTGTTGATCGTGCCTACCGATGTGTCCAAGTTGGATCAGGTTCAGAGGTTGAAGGAGAAGGTTTATGATACTTGGGGAGAGGTGCGTGATTTGCTCATTCTTTGCGCTGAATATTGTTAGATTTATGCGATTTTTAGGTTGCGGTGTTGATGAATAATGCTGGTATTGGGTTGAAGGGGACTTCCTGGGAGGGGACGGATAACTGGCGCAAGGTCTTTGATGTTAACCTCTTTGGGTGAGTTGTCCTGTTCGTGGAGTTGTGGATGAGCTGCTGAGCCCGGGTTTAGTGTTGTCAACGTCCAGCACACTTTCGCGCCTGTGAGCATATCGCTTCCCCGAGTCTCGGATTTTTGGACTGATATCATAAATAGTTCATGATCCATCAAGAGAATCAAGCCATGATCATTAACACTGGCTCTAAGCAGGGTATCACCAATCTTCCGTATGTCCTATCTCCCGTAAAACACGTATCGTAGAACTAACTTTGGGGGGTAGTGGGAACGCCGCATACAATGCATCCAAGGCCGCAGTGAAGATTCTCACCGAGAACCTTGCTCACGAACTCCGGGAACGTCCAGAGAGCAACGTCACCGCTCATCTCTTCATGTGTGTACCTCTCGCTCTTGAGCCTTCTCTTACTCCTTCATCGTAATGGGTTCTGACTATGACATTCGGTAGACCCGGATGGACTTGGACCGGACTGACGGGTGACAATGGTACCGCAACCAAGCCTCATGGGGCCTGGACGGCCGAGGAAACAGTGCTGTACATGTTGGATAAAGTCCGCGAAGGGCAGTTTTACATACTCGTTCCGGACAATGAGACCAAAAAGGAGGTGGATCAGTTGAGGATTATGTGGGGCGCCGCGGATGTTGCAGAGGGGAGGCCGGCGTTGAGTAGGTGGCACAAGGACTATAAGCCGTTGTTCGAGGAGTTTGTGAGGGATGGGTTGGCGGCACTTGATGTGTGATTTGTTGAGCACTGGCTCTTCTTCGGCCTGCGGGACTGGAGGAAATGGACTCTTCTGAATTATTGCGTAAAGCGGTAAATTGGTGGATCGGTTATTGAGTAGTTTGAGAAAACAATCAATGGATTGTATTGGAGTAACCGGAGTGACGAGAGATCGTCAAGAGGGTACATCTATGTGGATGGTTTTATGAATTGCGAGGAGTTGGGATGTTACTTGGGTGCTATTATTGTCAACCGTTATCGTGCCAGTATTATTGGTTATCCTGGAGATATGATAGTCATTAGTCTTTGATGATTATCGTAGTGTACGCGTTAACTGGCGTTGCTGCGAGCTGTCAATAATTCAGTAGTCGTTAATAGTTATCGCAGGACCACAAACAGTGTAAATGCCAGGCGGCTTTCGAGTTTTGCCGAGCAACGCCCGCGTTTCATTGTGGCTTCGTTACGATGTGCTCTGCGTTCTCCGTTCAATCCGCTTACCCCGGCACATAGAGCGGAAGTACTGTACCCCGCATACTATTTGTTCAGGTTAACAACTGGGGAAATCTGTTATTCAATCATCGCGCCTTCGGAAATCATGACAAGTACAGAGAGACACGGCATAACGAGGGGCGGGGGACACGACTAGACACGACCTTCATGTTCCGCGAGTCAGCGTGAATAATTGGGCATATGCACAGAAACATTGGGGAAGTCTGGACTCGCTTGAAGTTACGGCTTCTGGCACGTGGGGCGAATAGCGTCATCTGCATCCTGGTCATGTTATATGTTGATGGGAGACACTGCGGACCTAGGGAGTGTAATTATAGGTTTTGAGTTTGAGCCAGAATTTAATCTGCACTTGGTGTGAAACGCGAAAGCGAGTAAGTAGCGGAACCTTGTTGAGGGTGCAACGAAGAGTGTGTGTCTTGAGCATCGACTGGGATGGCCAGGGCGGACGACCAAGGATAAAATAAGACGCAGATGGTACTAAAGCGGTACTCGCCTCGGATCTCGTTAAATTGGGAACGGCGTGCTTCCGACACGGCATTTCGTATGTCCGCCACCTCGGGTCTTGAAGGTTCATGAACACGCGCGCCATTCGTCCCCAGATGTGTTTGGTACGAACACACCATGTCAGGACTGGAACTTGGCACGATGCACTTATGAATGATGGATGAATATTGATGGTGAGGGATGGTCAAAAAATTAGTGCGCAAGGTCCGTCCGGACCCGGATGGCGTTCGTAATTTTGTGAGAAGATGGACGGCCCCAGTAGCGAGTCGTAACCCAGGAGCGTTGAGTGAGCGACGGACCCGTGTCAGGTGTACCCCAACAGTGTCATGAGATGAGTAACAATATTAGGGGTTGGGGACATCGATAGCGGGCGCTTGCGCGAAATGAACACAGATCAAGGAGATATGGGGCCGCAATGCATGGATTTTTCCTTATCGTACGGCTGCTGAGGAGTAGCAACGGCTTGACAGCGCGTAAAGTGCTCTTTGAAGGTGAGTTTGGCGCGTCGAGGACGCCGTAACGGCCCTGAGGCCCAGGAGGTGGAGAAGTCATGTGAAGGCCAAGTTCCGGAGTGTAATGTCTGAAGATCTCGTTGATCATATTTAGTTTCATCATTCTCGCTCGCACATTGGTCATGGCCTGAACGGGGATCTGGGTGACGAGCCGACTGAGATGGAATAACTTATTCTTGTCATCGTAACTAAATGTAAACATGCCTGACGTATAAGAACTCGTCCGTGTTGTCTTCTGTTTCCTCCTCTTGTCTTCATCTTCCATCTCGCTTTCATCCCCTACCCCTGACTTCACCGTCGCAGCCATCTGCAACGAACCCCTCATCGTCTTCATCGATGTCTACCCCAGAACCCTCATCACACCCCGCTGGATCCAGACTTGGCGGGCTCAATACCTCGCACAACGGTAGCGGAACCCCTTTACAACTCATCAAGAATCTCCCGGGATATACCACCCCCGTCTTCCACGGTAAGGAGGAACAGCGTGCACTGGTCGAGCAAGAAGTCGCGGCCAAGGTCTGATAGTTTCCCACCGATATTCGGAATGAGTGGCACATTACTGATCGCTGATTTGTTTGCACTTTCAATATTCAGGGTTTCATTCCTCGTGAACTCGTTGCTGGCGAAGTCAATTGGTTCTACTCCAACCTCGGTATTGACGACACCTACTTCCAGAATGAATCCCGCGAGGTCATTGCCGACCACATTATTGCCCTCTTCGGCGCCAAGATAATGGCGTACACCAAACATGATCCCTCGAAACTTGTTATCGACTTGGAGAAGATCGACGAGCGCGGCAATGGCGCGACATTCATTCATACAAGTGCCCCGGGTCTCACTTCAACCGAAGGTCCTGGCGCTACTTGCGAGGCTCGGTCAGTCGTGATTTCCATCTCGATTTTGTTCTGGGAAGCCTATTTTTGTGGCATACCTTTCTCTGCTCCGCACTTTATTTTAAACAGGAGTGCCGGGCACGATGCATATATGCGGCTTTGTTCGTTTCCTTGGATGATACTTAGTCTCTCTCGGACAGAATCGACGAGCTATTTTTGGATAAGTCAACGCCTGAAAATGCCTATCGCCTCGAGACTTTCCGTTCGGCAGGTTCGATTTCGGCAACAGCTTCTCAGCAACTTCGATGCTACTTCGTTACGAAATGCAATTTCCCAAAGACAAAGGCCGAAATTGTTCCAGGCCAGACTGAGATCCGCTCAGTTTCCGACTCGACCTTCTTGGAAAAGGCCACCAAGAATACGCTTCTCATCTATCAACACGTTATGTCCAATGTCGAAACACGACATGGCCCCGTCATCGAAGTCTATGAAGTCGAGGGAACTCGCAAGAGGAGGTTGGTTATCGGGTACAAGATGGGCACCACATCTCGCTTCTTCAGGTAAGCGCGACTTATTTTAGACTCCTGTCAGAAATTAAACGTTGTTACAGCGCCCTGTCAAATCTTTATCACTTCTACTCCTTGTATTCGACGGGTAAATACGTTGGTGAGCCTTATCTTGTCTCCTCCTAGAATAAACGAATCCTCAGTGAACGATAACAGAACAATTCGCCAATGGCATTACTATTATCTCCATCTACCTCAACCCTCTCCCGAACGCGTCGGCTCCTCCCATCGAGCACTCGATTTACCAAGTCATGAAAGAAGCATCGCTTCTCTTTTGTCTTCCCGACAATCCTTTCTTCTTGCCCAAATCTCCAGGAAGCCACGCTGTACAGGAAGCCACATATGCATGTGAGCCTCACTCTGATTTATCTTGGTTTATTCACACCTGACAAAATGTCAGACTGCGGTTGGATTTTCGCCCAACACTTCTGCAACCGTCTTGGCCCCGCGTACCTGCAACTCAAGAATGTGTTGAATGAATCGGATCCTACTCATGCCGAAGTCCTGAACAACATTAAGCGAAGGTTCCGTGAGGAGACATTCACTCGAGAAAGTATTGCACAAGCCATTCAGGCTTACCCTGAACTGGTACGTCTTCGCACTGTTCGAGTTTGACGATGCCTTATTCCCCGAAGATTCGCTTGCTCTACGTCAACTTCGCGATGACGCACTACCCACAAAGTGAGGAAGCATCCAAGTTGGGGTACGTTATTTCCTTGGAACCTGGCAACAGTGTATCCTGAAACACAGCCATCTTAGCCCAACACTCTCGTACCAGCGTCTCCAAACTGTTCAACCTTTGTCGGATGAAGAACTCTGGGACAAGATCCGTCGCAGCGTACCGAATAAGCAGGAGCTCCAAGTTCTTGAGAGTTTCCTCATCTTCAATAAGTCAGCGTCTCCCACTGAGTTGTCCCTTTAGTATCTAACAACTGTTTAGGCATGTCTTGAAGACCAACTTCTATCAACCTACAAAGGTCGCCCTATCCTTCCGCCTTACCCCTGAATTCCTGCCCGAGATTGAATATCCCAGGACGCCTTACGGCGTGTTTTTCATGATTGGTAATGATTTCCGTGGATTCCATATCCGCTTCCGTGATGTCGCTCGTGGCGGCATTCGCCTTGTCATGTCGAGGAACAGGGAGTGAGTGAGCGTCCTTGATAAGTTGAAATCGTAAACTGATGCGTCCACAGAAACTATTCCATTAACCAGCGCATGTTGTTCGACGAGAACTACAACTTGGCTTCCACCCAGTCACTCAAGAATAAGGATATTCCCGAAGGAGGAGCCAAGGGTACTATCTTGCCCTCGCTTGGCGCTAATCCCAGACGCTGCTTCGAAAAATACGTTGATGTACGCATTACCGCACATTGCGTTGGAGAATCCAGACTTATACCTCGCTTTAGGCTATCATCGATCTCCTCATTCCAGGTCAGACCCCGGGCATCAAGGAACCCATCGTCGACTTGTATGGCAAGCCTGAGCTGCTGTTCTTTGGCCCTGATGAAGGCACCGCTGACATGATGGACTGGGCTGCATGTACGTTTTAATTTGGCCCTTCTTAACGATACTCATTAACCACGCCCCTCGCTTAGTGCACGCCCGCTCTCGTGGTGCAGAGACGTGGTGGAAGTCCTTCACCACTGGCAAGAGTGCAGAGAACCTCGGTGGTGTTCCTCACGACACCTACGGAATGACTTCACTATCTATCAGGCAATACGTGCTTGGTATTTACAGCAAGCTCGGTCTTAGAGAGAAGGATATTACCAAGGTACAGACCGGCGGCCCCGACGGTGATCTTGGTTCCAGTGAGTACTGCTGACTTGATTATTGTCGGCTTTCGATCTTGAATGTGCGCTAGATGAGATCCTGTTGTCCTCGGATAAAACTATCGCCATCATCGATGGTAGTGGCGTGCTTCATGATCCTGCAGGCATCGATCGGGCAGAGCTTATCAGGCTCGCGAAACTCCGCCTGCCTGTCGGTCACTTTGACACCTCGAAGCTTAGTAAGGAGGGTTATCTCGTCAAGGTTGAAGAACAGGACGTCAAACTGCCTTGTGAGTTTACTCTGTTACCTCTTTGAACCTATAAGTCACGTTTTGTCTTGTTCAGCTGGCGAGATTGTCCTTGATGGTACCGATTTCCGTAATAGTGCTCACTTGAGGTACAAAGCCGATCTCTTCGTCCCATGTGGTGGTCGTCCCGAAGCCGTCAATATCTCCAATATGAATGCTCTCATTGACGGCGACGGCAAACCCCACTTCAAGTATATCGTTGAGGGTGCCAACCTTTTCTTCACTCAGCAAGCTCGCCTCCTTCTTGAGAAGCGCAAGGTCATACTCTTTAAGGACTCTAGCACCAACAAGGGTAAGCTAGTGACTATCTTCCTACTCTGACATCATCCCTAACCAATTTCTAGGTGGTGTAACGAGTTCTTCCTTGGAGGTGTTGGCCGGTCTTGCCCTATCCACTGAAGAGTACACCAACCTCATGATCTTCAAGGATGGCAAGCCATCATCCTTCTACCAGAACTACGTTAAAGATATTCAGGCGAAGATTGCCGAGAACGCCGCTGCTGAGTTCCAATGTATCTGGCGTGAGCACGCTCGCCTTGGTGGAGCGAAGCCCCGGACACAGATCTCGGACGAGTTGTCGATTACCCTCAATAACCTACAGGCCGAGCTGGAGAGCTCTGACTTGTTCGATGACGAGCCGAGTCGTCGTGGTGTCATGCGCCGTGCCATCCCCAAGACGTTGGTCGACCAAATTGGTCTGGACACGCTCCTGAAGAGACTGCCAGAGTCGTACCAGAGAGCTTTGTTTTCGAGCTGGGTTGCATCCCACTTTGTATGTTTTCGCAGTTTTTCCAGCCTCGCATACGTCGATACTAAAAATGACTTTCAGATCTACAAGTACGGTGTCAATGCCTCTAGTGTTGATTTCTTCCACTTTGCCCGGGACCTTGCAAACTAGACGTATCATTTGCATGGTAGCAATTGGATTAGAACGGAAGGAAACGCATTTGAAGATCACATCATCAGATTTTGTTCATGCCTTTACAAGGTTTTTCTTCTCCTTAGCAGTATACATCTGGTCACTTCTAGTAATTTTGTGAAGATTTGGTTTGTTTGTTTTCGAATGGTAGATCAAGGTTCATGTATTTTCCTCGCAATTGATTAATATGGGCTCATTCTAGACCAAGTGACTAGCTTCTCGAGTTTGCAATAATCAAGTAACACTCCACAAGTCTACCAAAGCAACCCCTAGGAGCAACCTGCTTCAACTACACCTCCTTCACTACACCCGCTAAACTACATGCCGCATAAACCTTACCGTCTTATCAACCGATTGCGAATACCGACATCAGTCCGTAAAACAAAATTTCCCCAAGATCTCGCGTGCTTGATGATTGCAAGTACGAAGGTAGGAAGTCCATCACTTACAACGGACGGAAAAATTAACATCGTTGTATGAGCTACGGATCTGCTATCATCGATTCTAAGGTTGTTGGTGCTAAGTCGGATCCCAGTGGCGAATGATCCAGAAAGTAGCCCTGAGGGTGGAGACTTGCGGAGTTTGATAACACTTACATACAGTGACCAACACCTTTACCATATCATACCATGTCGCAATATTCTCCCCAAGAACATCTCCGCTTTCCAGCTTCCCCTGCACCTGGCTTCCTACTTGCTGCCCAACGGACGGAAAGTACTTTTGAGGAAATACCTGTAATGTTAGTATTGGCAACCAAAACACTTCTATAGCTGGAATCTCGGCCAGCTTGGATGGCACGGAACTTTGGGGGACATGACGTCCAATGTCTGTGTCTCAGGTCTACGAGCCTGAGGACCCGGTTCTGTTGTGCTCCCGCTCCTTGCGTCTGTTGCGTGTTTTCTCCCAGGCTTAGGCTGACGGTTTGTGATCTTTCCATTGGGCCCGTGATTCGCTTTGGGTTGTCGGTCCGTTTATGTTAAACTGCGGTGCTGGACGCCCTGGACCTGATTGCGATATGGTCGGTGTGAACGTACATGGTATCGAAACAGTGATTTCAAAGATGCGACGAGTAAAGACCCGCGCGTGAGAAGGGAGTTAGCGGACTTGATCAGGGACGCTTGCATAAATGTGAGTTGAGTTGGTACTGCGTTTAAGTTGTACAGCTAAAGCAATCGGATGCCTTGTTTTAGGTTGGGTTTTTCTATCGTTTGTGTCATTCAATATTTGACTCGTTGAGGAATGATACGATCCGGAATCCGTTTAGTCAAGAATCACGGAATACCACAGGACGTGATAGACGCAGCCGTTCACGCTGGAAAGAGGTTTTTCGCGTTGCCGGAGGAAGAGAAGATGAAGGTCCGTATGGCCTTGCTGTTCCTGCTCGTCCGTCTTAGGATGGCATTTGATGTAGCTGGACATCCATAAAACCTCGAACTACAAAGGTTACACTGCACTCCTAGGAGAAAACACCAACGCAGAAGGGTTGGGGGATCTTCATGAAGGTTTTGATATTGGCTGGGAGCCTGAATGGGGAGCAAGCCGAGAAGACAAGCAAACCGTAGTTAGAGAGGATGGAGTAATGACTGGAGACAATGCCTGGCCCAATCCTGAGAATCTACCTGGATTCAAGGAGGCTGTCTTGGCATACTAGTACGTCTCCGTGGATCCTGTGCGAGTTCTACTACTAACTTCGCGGCCAAAAACTGGTTCCTGTTGTCTATCTCTAACATATTGGTACGATTACACTGGGCAACCGTTGGTACGTCTTCTTTGAACGCCACCTTCACGGTCGGGTCTCTACACAGCGGAACGTGAGGGAAGCCATTCAGCAGTAAAGCTGGGCAAGTTGTTGTTCCCTCTCTTCGCTTTAGCCCTTGACCTTCCAGAGACGTTTTTCGATGACAAGGTGAGTCGAAGGTATCTAATCCTGTTGCTGACTTGTTCCTACTATCATTAGTCTCATTGATCCCCTTCCTCCACCCATTTGTCCTCTCGAATTGCTGACTCCTGATACGCACATATGTATCCTCTCGAATTATTCTGTCGCTGATGCTCTCTCCGTAGACGAGGAAGCCGGCTGCGATAATGCGCCTGCTGCATTACCCCCCGCAATCACCTACGAAGTTGGATCCTCAAGGCGATCGCCAAATTGGAATTGGTTCTCACACAGAGTGCGTAGCTCCTGTGGGCTCCGCCTAAGTGTTCTGATCATTCATGCTGCGTGTCATTAGCTACGAGGTGGGTTCCCTGCTTCTGGATCTTGCAAGCGTTAATGCTTTGTCTCGGCACGTGGCCGACACCCCGAGCCTCCGCTGTGATATCTCCTCGGCTTTATACATTTGAACAGTTGTTGACCTCGAATTACAGTGCTTTACGATATTGTGGCAAGATTCCGCTGGCGGGCTTCAAGTCCAGAACACCTCTGGGAAGTGGATCGATGCTGTTCCTATTACTGGAACAGTCGTAGTGAAGTGAGTAATTTTAGGTCAATACTCCCCGTTCGATGATATCATTACATAACTTTTTTTACAGTCTTGGAGACCAATTTACCCGGTGGACAAGTGAGTATCGAGGGCGTATTGCCAAAGAAATTATTGGTTCACAGTCCGAACTTCTTCAGATGACGTCTTCAAATCAACGGTCCATCGCGTCATCAATCGTTCCGGGCTCGAACGCTATTCGATACCACTTTTTTTCGGCTCAGATTATGATGTTCTTCTCCAGGTCAGTGAAGTGAGATCATGTTGCTCATTTACGTGGATTGACTCTATGACGTCATACATCTTGTACTTCACAGCCTATACCGACATGCGTGTCCCCTGGAACCCCGGCCAAATATGAAGTAGTCACGGCTGGGGAATATGTCAGATCAAGGTTGGAAGCTACATATGCACGTTCTACAAACTGATCCAATTCTGGCGTGTTTTTTCTCTTTTTCTTGATTCGCCCCGCCGAACCCACGATATTATTGGAGGTTGTGTACATCGAATGACATCAATCAATCCTTCCGACAATGACATACACACATAAGGCCTCGTGCTTCTGGGGAGCTCAGTAGTCCAATGTTGGGTGACCTACATACATATGCAAACAGCGGGGATAATTTCGTGGCTTGTGGTGTATCCCACTCCGTCCAACCCCTGGAACAAAACATTTGGCAAGTACCCAAACCTTCGGCCTTTGTTCATTCGTTGATTATCACTTCTGGTCACTGCCTAGTCGAAGAGAAGCCGCAAAATGTTCAGAAAGTCACGGAAGGAGCATAAGTTAACCCACGAGTAAGGTGTCCTAAATGTTTGACACCAGTCAAGCCGAGCATAACCGCAGTCGATGTGGCGCTGGTCAATGTGTCCAAGGCACATCAAAGCTGATCAAAGATATACCTGAAGTTCCCAGGTTGATGAGGGCTGCAGATAAGAACAGTCGTCTGGCAATCTAATACGAACCAAGAACCATGGGTTGTTGGAATTGCTGGAGCTGGAGAAGTACGAACTTCCAGAATTCAAAACACCCAGGAAAGTTTAATAAGAAGCATCAAAGTCGTGATTACTGTTTGTCTGACGGGCGATCCTTCGGATTCAAGGTGGCTTGCGCCCCTCTGTCATCCTGCGCCCACGTTACGCACACACTTCAGGTGTTTTGTATTGGCGAAGTCAGGAAGTGTCAAGTAGTTCCCTTGGCAAACCCTGGAATGAATGAGTGTTGAAAGCTAAAGGCCAATAACTCCCACTGTTATTCCAGTCACATCAAGAATTTCCGAAGGCCGTTCACCGTGCGCCAAGATTGTATCGTGGGCAGTTACTAATTATTTCTTGAGCCCAAAATTACGCTGCTCCGCTGAGAGTGCCCCTAAACGAACAAGAAACCGGTTTGTGGGAATGGGGATGTGTAGCTGTCCGAAATGTCCGTCTGTGCCGCGGAGCAGAAACATATAATAGTGTAAGAAGGTTCGGAAGGCTAGCAGAAAGTATCATGGCTTGTAGAAGGACCACCGGGAAGTCGAGGAGCGCAGTCGAAGGTGAACATGAGGCTTCCGGCACAGGGAGACTTTTCTCAGTGGCGTCTCCGTGAAGATGCTGCAGCGGGATCCGAAAGGGTTATGCACTTAATCCATGCGTATCTGGAACTACTAGATTAGGAGAATTTATCTTTAATCTTTAAATCTCTATAATTCATAAAAGCTATAACTTATACTATAATTTTGCTATATAATGTAATACTAAATTTTATAGTAATCTATACTGTATAGGATCGGCAATTCACGAGTTCTGGGTGCCAAATTCGAAGGAATGTTAAGCATTTATGTGTGAAGTAAAGGCGTGCATGTGCATGTGAGAACTTCAATATGCTTATTCGACCCCGACCGAAGGAAGTAGCGTCGGGCAGCACCAGTGGTCCGGAAAGCCGAAAGACCGTAGGAAGGGCGACCCTGTCCAAGAATTTTCAGCTTATGTCTTCGTGACATTCCGGCAGTGTCCAAGATAACGGTGCGTCGGCAGGAGGGCGTCGATGTCGGCATGTATTTTTGTCAGATCCCTAGACGATGTTCTCCAACGGGGAATTGAGTATCCTCTACCATGCGGAGACTTAGGCAGGAAAAAATAGGGGATGTGCACATAGCGCAGATATAAGTACCAGAATAGCAGCGTCTGATTTATGTTTATGTAAGGGATCTACATGTGATGTATCAGATCTTCAGATATAAGCGAGGCGAAGACCGAGAGGTCTTCCGGTGACTAAGCTGAATAAGATTGGGGATAGAGTCGAACACTTGGACCACTTGCAATGATATACCGACTACAAAGTACATAACGGGCGTCCATGGAATGGCAAGTTTATATGTAGCTCCTCGTGCCTGCAGAAAAGGTGGAGGGGAGGTCATTGGATCAGGACCTCGTCCGCATATTACTTCCGGAAGCTTGTTCGACGACTCGATCAAGTCTTAGACGCTTTTGTATACCGAAAGTCACGCAAGTCCGTGTTCGCGCTAGACCGAAGCATTTCGTTGGCTTCGAGTCCGAAGAACTTTGGAGAGGTTGCTTGTCCGGTCCAATCCATTGAAAAGAATCATTCTGAGCTGGCTCTGCTTCATTCATAACGCAGCTCTACGCCAACGGAGATGTGGCGGTGGGGTTGGTTGACAAAAGGGAGTAGGTATAAGTATATGATATAGTGTCAGAACCGGCTTTCGTGAGTAGTTAGTGCGGCCTGGTTTCGTCAGCCCGCCAATTACAGAAGTGTGTCGTGCCACTTGCCCGAGCCACAAGCGCTTTCGGCCATTATAAGGTCATTTGACCGCATTAGAGCGGGCTCTTAGCCCAACCATGCTGCCAATTCGTCCCCATGCCGTCAAGGCGGCTGAAGAATGAATGATGAGTGACACAAGCCGTCAGAAGTAACTTCCAGAGCGTTCATCAGAACGGTGATGATGTGGAGTTGGAGTTGGTGGCTGGGGGGCTCAATGCTATTGCCTGGGGGGTTGGAGCGCGCGCTGAGCTTGTGGACGATTAGCCACGATTTTTGCCCTTGTATGATGGGTAGGAATGCGGGGAAGTGCAAGGTGTGGTGCACGTGATGCGTCACCGCAGGAACACGGAGAGTTCCTTTTCCCTCCCGGAATGCTCAGTGTCAATCGCCAACTTCTTGGGACGAGTTGCGTCCGGGGCCCGGGCCACCTAAGGATTATCGTTACATATCCATACCGTCAAGCACGAAGCCAGAAAATGATTCAGGGGAGGGGTCCGAGTCGGATGCTGGATTGCGTTGGAGCGGCTGTTGAAAAAGAAGTTGGCCAATCTTGCAGGAACAGTTTTCAGGACAGGAAGCCGTTGCCACACATGCCACTCACGACGATACCCTCTATGTGCTTCGACTTATGAGGGGTCCGTGTCGTCCAAATCGATGTGCAGATTTCAGGGTGTATGCGTCATGGCCGAATGGCGACTTCCGGAGGAATCGGATGATAATGTGACTATTTTCTGAAATTTGATTCCTTGCCCTAAAGCTCCGCAAGGACCTCGGAAACCGCTTGATAAAAACAAAGGACGACTAATGACATATGGCACTTCATCAAAGCTCTTTTCAACCCAAATCTTGGGGACCACTATCCCGTCTCCTCCCAAGCACTCTGGTTGGCATTGCCCTAGTAATTCGCACATCGATCAAATCCACACCAGAAGACCAGCTCAACTCAACTTGTCAGGTCTCAGATCTGCGAAAGAACTATTCACTTCTGGGTACCCTGTGGCTGCGTTACCCATTTTCGCCGGCGGAACAGGAACAATTCATCAACGCATCATGCATCAGTCCAGCCACCCTGAATGGATTATTATAGGATAATTCACAGGCTGATGCGCGTGCTTACTTACAAGAGCTTACAAGGGATAGACTGCCGGGGTTGACAATACTCCTCTATTATTACCTTCCGGTTTCGTTCCTGGCTCGCTCTATAAAAGTCTTCTCGAGAGTCCTGTCCGGTTCTTACTCTTTGACACTCTCTTGGCGCCCCCTCAGTGCCACCAGCATCGGAGCATTCTTCTATCCCTACCTTGTCCGCTTCCGCCATATCAGCAACAACCTCGAGTTATTCTTATTATTAATTTCCATCACCTCATCACAAGCACAACTTTCTGCCCCACCCCAGAAACTGCACTTCGTCGAACTCATCAGACAATCATTCATCCCCACCACCCCGTGCGGTCTGAGTCGTGTGTCCTCCTGGGACTAAAAGCCTCCCTGCAATTTATCGGCTTTAAAATCTATTCAAGCGAATTTATTTTGTCAATTCGCACCCCTGCTTCTTGACACGCTGTGTAGACATTTTATATTCTCATGGCCTCGCTTGGTTCTTCGTTCGCTCCGAAGGATACTTTGCTTAATCCAGATCCCGCCATGACCGGTCCTGATCCGTCGTCATCAAATTTCAGGTTCAGCCCGATGAACCTCTTCAACGTTGAGGGTCTTATTGCAGTGATAACCGGTGGAGGGACAGGTGAGAGTTAAAATCTCGCTTGCGGGTATTGCTATTCGTGGTTCGAGAAGCCTGATGCTAACTTTCTATTATCATCGCAGGGATCGGACTCATGATGGCCACCGCCCTCGAAAATAATGGTGCTACGGTGTACATTATAGGACGGAGAAGGGATGTGTTGGAAAGGGCGGCTGCAGAGAATAACGTACGTATCCGTGCGCTGATGTGGCCCCAAAGAATAATGATGATCCATCCAGAGATTCGGAAAGATCATTCCTCTGGAAGGAGATATCACCAGCAAAGAGAGTCTTCTCTCCATCGTCGATGCGGTGAAAGCACGGCATGGGTACATCGATCTTCTGGTCAACAACGCAGCAATCGCGCGAAACCTCTACAAACACCCTCTCCCGAATCCAGCTACCTCCCCATCACAGAACCCACCCTCGCCTCCCCTATCACCCTCACCTGACTGCGCAGGATCAACAGCGCCCAGTATAAAAGCGTTCCAGAGCGCACTCTGGGAAACAGGAACGATGGAAGACTGGGAGGCCTCGTTCCAAACGAACGTCACCGCTGTATACTACACGACGGTCGCTTTTTTGGAGTTGTTGCACCAAGGCAACCTGCGGAGACAAAGATTCGAACATGGACTCTCACCAGCTCTTTCACAATCAAATTCCGGTACAGGAACACCTTCACCAGAGTTGCTGTCGCCCCCGGAACCAGTGCCGACGCCACAATTACGGATGGGTGGAGGATATTCAAAACCGCCTTATCATAGTTCTCAGGTGATTTCGGTGTCGAGTTCTGGATCGTTTAGGGTGGATTCGAAGATCTTGTCGCCTTCGTATACGCTTTCGAAGAGCGCGTGTACGCATTTGGGGAAGATGATGGCGAATTTGTTGGCGCCTTGGGGGATTAGAAGTAATGTTTTGGCTCCGGGTGTTTGGCCGACTGGTGAGTGGTTCTGTTAGTCGTTGCTGGGTGCCGATAGATGATAGATTGTGAAGATATGACTACGTCGCCAACTCCGGATACAAAACTAGATCCTGCGGCACTTGCGAGCGTTGTTCCTCTTAAGAGAGTTGGGACTGAAGAGGTGGGTTGTTCGTTTTGCTCTTTGCTGGTTTTGATGTGCTGAATGGTGGTTTTTAGGATATGGCTGGGACGATTCTTTATTTGGCGAGTCGGGCAGGGGCATATCTGAATGGGTCGGTGTGGCTTGTGGATGGTGGACGAGTGGTGAGCGTATCGAGCAATTATTAGTTGGGACTTTCTGGTGTTACTTGCATCATCTTACTTTGTTTTTTCTTGGATTATTGTTCATGGGTTCGTGTCACAAACTATTCCCCACTTCGGCCTCTCGTTCCGTGTATATATCATTAATTAGCTTACTATCTTCTATGGATCGGTTTGGTTCATTGAATAAATGATGGTATTATACTATCAATTGAATAAAATGTATATTTTATGCCCTCATACTTTGGCTACCTGTATGAGATAGGTTCACTTGTTGATGTTGGTCGTCGGCTGTGTAAATTGCTCCTGCCATAGCCGTCGGAGGAAACCTAACAACTCAACCTCGCAGCAATATAAAATATGCTTGTACTGATGGTTAGCTTTCGGCAGCGGATGCACACGCCCACTGTCCATCCCGCCACGACTTCAAACCCATTGTGAAATCTAAATGCATTCGTTACTACAGCAGCTTATACCCCGAGGGTCTACCCACAAACTCCGACTCACCCAGTAGGAAATCAGACATTCTGGAATGGGAGTTCTATTGATATGACAGTACTATCACCGAATTCATACTTTTGGTTTGAGCGGAATGTCCGAGGAAGTTGGTTCTCACATCCTTCAGGTACCGATTCGGGGAGGACACTACTGGTCGAGTGGGCTCGATGGCTGATTCGTTTTGTGCGTAGATAAGTGTTGAGAGCTATGCGGTGATGCACGTCGGTTCTGCGTTTATGCATATGCACTGGGTTTGCGCGATTGGAGGTGGGTCTGGAGTCAAGGTTTTAGCGTTCAAGCTCGAACTCGTGGGGGTTTCTCTCCATTGCTCTTTCTAAGTTATGCTTGGGGGAGGTGGGGATGTGAGTTCTGTAGAACGTATGCGCATTACCCCCAGTGAACAGAGGAGGGGGCGACAAGGTGGGGTTGTATGGTGTCGAAGCTTGGTAGTAACTTCATCCAGAGCTCGTAGCATTTTCCGCGTCCGCGGTGTTGGTTTATGGGTACGAAAGCATCATGAGAGTATAAATGTGGGTCCAGATTATCTAGCCTTCAAGCTAACTGGATCAGGCGGACCGCTGATGATGAGATTGATCTACGGGTTCTGAAATGATGGGTGGTTCTGTAGGACAATACATCAGAGATAAGCGAACGCGTAGCGATAGGGGCGGCGTGTGGCGTTGGAGAGGTTTAATTACGCGTTGTTTGATTAAACCAGCATATGGGACTCTTGAGGGCTCCTGAGGAGGGTTATACAGTCATCAAAAAACGTGATCAAACTAGACAGATCCGAGTTGAGTGATCGGCAAAGGGATGATGATAAATTAGATAACTTACTGTACATCCCGTTGGGTCGAACTCAGCATTCGAGCAGGGCTGTGAATGTCTCTTTGACATCTCAACAGAGACAGCCTATCACGAGAAGCAGGAAGGACGTGAGGAGAGCCAATAAGTAGCGGTTTGAGCATGCGGGATAAGTTGTTTTGCGTCGGGCTTTTTTCTCGTTTATCGTAGACTGGCTACAGTAAATGATGGTGATTTATCCCGCAGGTTACTAATCCCGGTTGAGATAGGGGTGTCGTGATTTCATTGTACCGTGATACCCAAGCTGAAGCGCCCAAGTCCAGAGTAACGACAGGTAGATACAAGAGCCATCTAGACCTTGGTCTGGGCTCGTAGCTTTAATATAAGCAACAGCGCCCTACCACATCAATGTCGCCCTTGCTCCCAAAGTAGCCAGACAATTAGTGCAGTGTGAATTCAGCAGGGCAGCGGGGGAACGGCAAATGACGGAAAAAGCACGCACCTAAGGGTCTGACAAAGCCGGTTTGCGGTCACGTGCGCCAAAGCGGGGTAATTGGGTTATCAGGGGGAGATGTTGAGAACGAAAGATCTGGACGATTTGGAAAAAAAGGGCAATTGCTTATAATCGAACGTACCCAACCCCCAGAATTTTCATCACGCTGTCCCCTTCTTTCTTCCGTCCTTCCACCTCAACTCTCCGCGCCTTCTTTAGGCTTTCAGCTGTTACCGCTGTTGCTCCGAGTGTTTACTATAAAGCTCAACCGTCACTAGCGTTTGGGTATTCTACTAGTTCGTCGACGTCTACCCCTTCTACTTCGACTTGGAATCCAAATATGCCGCCCGTTGTGCCACCGAAGAAGAATGAGAGGAGTAAGAAGATGCATTCGAAAGTGGTGAGTGCGAATTTGTTTTCTACGTGTTGGTTTTTTTTTGTGGACCGGAGCTCATTGGATGGTCGTGTGGTGTAGGTGATCATTGGATCAGGTCCCGCTGGGCATACTGCTGCCATCTACCTTGCTCGTGCTAATCTGAGCCCGGTCATGTTTGAGGGTTTCATGGCAAACGGTTTCGCTGCCGGTGGCCAGCTCACTACCACTACCGATGGTGAGTAACATCAAAACACCTCCGTTGCTCCCGCTCGCTAACGACTTTCGCGTATTGCGTGACACGCACTTCTAGTGGAGAACTTCCCGGGTTTCCCCTCTGGTATTCTCGGTCCTGAGCTTATGGAGAAATTCCGTGAACAGTCGATTCGATTCGGGACACGTATCATTACAGAGACTGTGTCGAAAATAGATCTTTCGGCCCGGCCGTTCAGGTATTGGCGTGAAATGCAGGAGCAGGAGGAGCCTGAGACGGCGGATACGATTATTATTGCGACTGGAGCGAGTGCGAAGAGGTTGGGGTTGAAGGGGGAGCAGACGTATTGGCAGAGTGGGATTAGTGCGTGTGCGGTGTGTGATGGTGCTGTGCCGATTTTTAGGAATAAGCCGTTGGCGGTTATTGGTGGTGGTGATTCGGCTGCTGAGGAGGCTACTTGTGAGTTGCGGTCGTTGTGGTTCGGGTTTTTATGATTGTACTGATGGTTTTTTTTTTTTTAGATTTGACCAAGTATGGGTCGCATGTGTATGTTCTTGTGCGTCGTGGGGAGCTTCGTGCTTCGAAGATCATGGCGAAGAGGTTGTTGAACAACCCTAAAATTGTGAGTTTGATATTTGTTTTTGATCGTTTGGGTATTCTGGTGTTGATGATGCATATATAGACTGTCCTCTGGAATACTGTCGCTGTTGAGTGCCAGGGTGATGGTGATTTGTTGAACAACCTCCGGATTAAGAATGTTTTGACTGGCGAGGAGCGCGACCTTGCTGTCAACGGTCTTTTCTACGCCATCGGTATGCTTATTCCGTCGCCCCTGTATTTTGCATGCCCGGAGCTGATGTGAACTTTTCGCCTTACTCCTTTCAGGCCATGAGCCGGCTACAGCCCTTGTGCGATCGCAGCTTCAAACGGATCCTGATGGCTACATCATCACCGTGCCGGGCACAACGCAGACTTCGGTAAAGGGTGTATTTGCTGCTGGCGACGTCCAGGATAAGAGATACAGACAGGCGATCACTAGTGCGGGAAGCGGTTGCATGGCTGCGCTTGAGGTCGAGAAGCTGATCGCTGAAGAAGAGGAGCTGGGTGACGGTGATGTATAATGATAGTGCTCGTTAATAGCTCTTGCCAATTTTTTGTTGATATTGGACTAATCTACATGAATACCAATAGAGTGTCTTTTTAAATGTGCTACTATCGGCCTTTTGTTGCAAAGAAGCAGACGGTAGAGCTGGCAACTGAGAGTAGCGTCGGCAATTAGTTGTGTGATGAAGCTTCTAGTGGCGCTGTGGGAAGATGTCGGGGGTAGGGACGAAACGAGAGTGATGGGAGTGTTGTTACGCAAGGGTGTGACGTCTCTTTGGGTGGGTGATAATTAGTCCTTTCCTCTTTCCTCTTCCATCAACTATCCGCTTCACGGCCTCCAACTCCCACCCATGGCCTTTTCCACCGCAGCACCTCTGCGTCCTCTGCGTCCTCCAAACCCTTCTCTCTCTGCTTCTCTGCTTCCCCTTTTCCTGGCAACTTCACTGCCCCATACCGTCTGGCTGCTTGTAGCAGCAACTCTCGCACACACAATACCCGGCACCAACGCCTACTCTTGGAACTTTGCCAGCAGACCACGACAGTGTGGAAATTTCACAATAAATCTAACGGGTAACGATGGCACACCACCGTTTCGTGCGCTCGTTATCCCATTTGGAGCAAGTCCATTGCCAAACAATATAGAGGCAAGGAGGATTACTGAACAGGTCTTTGTGACGGGCAGCGAGAGGACTGGCAGTTTTCAGTTGAAGTATCCGGCGAATTCCCAGTTTGTTGCAGTGGTGAGTACAACTTATGGTCCTTGGCTTTTATTATTCGGTTCACTACTGGTGGTGGTGGTGGTGGATTTTTTTGGTTTTTGTTTTCTTTGATTGAGGTGGCGGTAAACGATCGGGTAGAGGGACTAGTGCAGTAAGCTGCTGGCGATCTCCAGACGCTGGCTGTGTTGCTGTGCAGGTGCTTACTCGTGCTTTGGTGCGGTGGAGCTCTCCCACTCCACTACAATCACCGGTTTAGGTGATCATCTCTCGGATTCTGATGTTTGTATTGACGGCGTTGGAGTGTTCTGGTCATTGTGCGCAACGGGCGACAGCAACTCCTACTATGCTCTATGCTACCGGGTGGTCCATTGTGTGGTTGCAATGTGCATCTCGGGCTTGGCCATGGCGGGTATCAGTGCCCGTTGACATGGTTGTACGTGTTACTGCGTGCGACTTTGTGTGACTGGACTTTTTTGAGTTCTTTGGGCTTGTTCTGCTCCAGTCAGCGCATTCAGGAGGTCGTCCTTGTGCTCATGCTTATGCTCATTTGACTTTTTGGGATTCTCCTATCTGTTTCGCTTTGCGGCGTCTTGCTTCTTGGTCGCACGGGCATGTGGTGCACTAGAGTTGGATGTTTGAGGCTAAAGACGTTGCGGTGCTGCCGATTGGCTGCCCCGGTCTTCCCCTCCCCCCCGTGTTTTTAGGCCTTGTTTGTTTTATGGCTTCGTGTTTGATGATAATTGGAGCTATACTCTCCATCACACCCGTGCATCCTGCGTCATATTTTGATCGCGCTTCTTTTCTATCGTTTTGGATCTTGTATCTTGTATCCTTGACTGGTTTGAACTGGATATGGAAGTAACTGATTTGGACCCTCTCAGGTTAGTGATGCAACGGGTTTCGGCACCGGAGGAACGAGTGTGGCGTTACAAGTCGGCGACTCGTCGGATTCGTCATGCTTTGATCCTACGAAGAACGTCTCACCAGATTTCGTGTTCTCGATTGAGCCTCCGAATCAGGTTGTGCAGTGTCAGCCTATGCGAATATGGTGGGACCCTGCCCAAGTGCGAGGGTACGTCGGTATTCCCCATCTAGGCGTTGGTGGCATTTCTGGCGTTGTGCTAATTATACTCTTTTGTTGTGTTTTATTTTTTGTGTGCGGTTGGATCGTTGATCTTCATTGTTGGTGATTAGAACGCCGAATTTTCAGGGAGTTATCCCTGGCGGTCAGAGTTTTGCGATTCCGCGCGGGAAGATCACCCAGGTGCCAGAACAGGGTCGTGGATTCACATGGGTACCGAATGTGAGGGGCGGCACGACGTTGATGATAGTTGGGGGTGATGATCGGGGGAACGGAACGGCTGGGAGTGTGTTGTTTGTGGTGAGCAGCGGGATCAATAATAATTCAACGTGTTTGGATCAGAACTCCCCGAGTTCGACGGCTGGAACCCCGGCTGGAAGCTACCCGACGGGTGGGAGCGGTGTTGGTGGTGGGGGTGGAGGGTAAGTATTTCTCTGTGGCTGTTCTCTTCGTTCCCCCTGCTAAACTCGAGTTACAGTGGAGGCTCAAGTACGGGTGCTATTGTAGGAGGAGTCGTTGGGGGAGTGGTATTCCTCTCCGCCCTTATTCTGGTGTTGTTCTTTGCGAGACGACGGTCAAGGCAGAAGAGGCGCGTTAAGGAACGACCCGTGGACTTGCTCAATGAAGATGACGACGAAGATGACGACCCTCGGCGCAATCCAAGTGGTCAGCCCCCGCACCAGCTTGACTATTATACCCCTGAGCCATTTATGGCCACCGACCCGGCACAAACCTCTGACGGTGCAACAACAGCGGCGACGGAATCCGGATACGGTGCTTCGGGTTCCGGTCGTCCACTTAGCGGTACCTCGTTCACGCGCAGTGATACACCGGACTTACTTGGTGGAAGTGGATATGGATATGGATGGGCCGCCGGGAGCACGACGACGAGTACGAGTAGGAAAGGCGCGCCACCGAGGATGCGGCCTGTAAATATTGTGCAGCATGAAGATGCGGGACCGCCCCCGGGGGTTGGAGATAAGGAAGACGAGGCGGAGACCATTGAGCTGCCGCCCGCGTATACTGCAGTCCAGAGTGCTGCTCTGAGGAATGGAGCTGCGCCTGATGCGAATCAACCTCCAGCTACAGGTGGTGAGGACGCCAGGAGGGAATGACTGGGTCAGTCCTGATTCTTCGTGTGTTTCGTTTTTCTGTTCTTTTTGTGTGTCCATTGTTTTGTTATTTCTGAGCGGACTACATCGTCCTTTTTTTTCACGTCAGTCCCAACCTCTGTTCTTCCACGGTCTTTCTTATTCCCAGTTTCCGGCCTTAATTTCTGGACCTTTTTTGTCAAATTTGTGGGAACCGCTTCCACTGGCCGGCATTATTTCACGAAAAAACGGCAACACCATCCATTAACTTCCACTCCTTTCTTTTCTTTTTGCTATTGTAGATATCGTATTCTATTCATCACTACGGACTTGACACGGCTGTACATAAGGTAGTTGATTTATTCCACTCGAGGCAGACATGCAAGTTTGTCGCCCTGCCTTGACTCATCCTCAGCCACTGCGGATAACCCACAGTCGACGAGCAGAAGGCAAACAGTACTGCGTAGCAGAGGCTGCGGACGGCCTGCGCCGAGCGTAAGCGAGTGAAGGGGGCCGAGTCAGCGCCGGTCGGAGACCACGCCACCTACGATCGGGAGGATTTGAAACTCCGCTAGGGATGAGCCGAGTGCTTGGCCGGGTTGCGCTACGTTGACTATCCCCAACGACCGCTCCTTAGTTAGCTCTCCCACTGTTCTCGACCAACTCGTACTTTTCCTACTTGCCTCTTTTTACTTCCGTGTCTTTGAACGTCAACATCATGTCGGACTTGTGCCCTGTTTATGCGCCTTTCTTTAGCGCTATGGTACGTGCATTTTGGCTGCGTGTTTTGGGCTGTTCGTGCGGATGCTGATGGAGTTTGGGGGTGTGTTTAGGGATGTACTAGCGCGATTGTTTTCACTTGTGAGTTGTTTCGTTTCTGTGGCTCTATGGTGGAAGCCTTGGTTTGGCGTGGAATGAAATGCTGACTGTTGTACCATTTTTTGCTGGGTTGGTTCTGATTCTGGTTGTTAGGTATTGGTGCTAGGTGTGTGCTTCTCCTCATTACGCGTACCTCTAGGTTTGGAGCTGACTGGGTTTCCCGTATGTGTGTTCTTGTTGGCCTCATTGTCGTAACGTCGCGGTTGTGCTGGGTTTAGTTATGGAACTGCAAAGTCTGGTGTCGGTATTTCTGCTATGTCGGTGCTGCGACCCGACTTGATGATGAAGTGTGTCGTGCCGGTTATCATGGCTGGTATCATTGCTGTACGTCCTGCCCTACTTTCTTACCCTCTTCGAACAGCATGTATTCACGAATTTGATGTAGATTTACGGTCTCGTCGTTTCGGTACTCATCGCTGGTGACTGTACGTAAACCCTTCCTCATGTTCACCTCTCCTATACACTAATTGCTTGCGTGCCTTGGGAACAGTGGACACGTCAATGTCACTCGCCAAGGGGTTCACCCAACTCGGAGCTGGACTTTCGGTCGGTCTCGCAGGTCTCGCAGCTGGCTTTGCGATTGGCATTGTTGGTGATGCGGGTGTGAGGGGTACTGCGCAACAGCCGAGGCTCTTTGTCGGTATGATCCTTATCCTCATTTTTGCTGAGGTTTTGGGTCTGTATGGGTTGATTGTTGCATTGATTATGAATACTGCCACTGGTACGATGACTGTAAGTGGTTCTTGGTTTGTTTTTCTTATTGGGTGGGAGGGCTGATGTGGTTTTGGATAGTGCTCATCGTAAATGGTTGCTGAGTGTGTACTGGATCCCATTTACCTCTCTGCGTTAGGGGTTTGGGGCCTTGGAATACGGTGTTACTGTACATGAAACTGCGGAGGAGGATTGGAGTGGGAGAGTTTTATGATACCTTGCTTGTGTTGTTGTGTTCTTTCTCCTCTGTTTTTATTACTGAATGCAGGACTCTTTCCCCTTGCCTGCGAAAGTGGGCGTTTACTGTATTTGGTCCATTTGCCAGGTCTTGGTCTCACCTGTATCTCGAGTATTTTTGTGGGATGGTCCTTCGAAGCTATTGGAGTGGAACCGGTTTCCCTGTAAGACTTTCTGGATTGCTTTTCTGCGCGCGGACTGCGGTATGACATGAGACGCTTCTCTTTTTAGTGATTCACGATGTAAGCTATAGGGGTAGCTTGCTGTGATTGGCGCTCTGAGGTTCCACTCGTGTACAGATTCTCGAACTGTTCCAGAACAGAGAACTTGGTGACTACGATCGGTGATCGCAAGTCGGGCTGTCTTCCGCAGTGGAGTGGTGAGAAATTGATGGTGCGGTTTGATTGTCAGTCGTTAATGTCAGGTGTCTAATGGTGCACGCTTATAGATTTAAACACCCGACAACTGGCCGTCACTACTTGTGTTTTATTGTCGGTGCTACTCGCGTGGCGGAGGTCCAAGCAAGTTGAATTCGGAAGAGGTTTATATTCAATTTCTCGGGGAGGCCGGACAGGGTGCGTCAGTGCCGGCGGTGGCGTTGCATTGACGTCTGGCTGTATTTCGTGCTTGCGAGCCACTCAGGAAGTGTGGTTAAGAGATTGTGGATGCTTGATGGTGAGACAGGATTCGGAATTCCGGGCGGTTCGCCTTTCGCTTTGTCCAGATGCGATCCAAATTGGCTGTGGTTCCCATTCCTTATTTTTGCTAGGTCTTGCTCGTTGCGGGTTTTTACCATCAAGGGTTGAATATTAAATCCCAGTGAAAAGTCCCCCGTGGGATTTCTGAGAATTAGTGATCTGATCGTATGTAGATGAAAATATCTTGTCAAATCTGAGAAATAAATATACTTCGGAGTCCCGATCTTGCTACGTCTGCAATTTTCTGACAGTGCTCTGGTGCCATTACTCCCACGGCATATATGCTTGGTGGTGCAATGTACTTATAATTGCTTTGGTTTGGCAGGCGTGCATACAGGGGTATACAACACGCCCGTCTTCCTTCCCTATTTTCCATCACCCTTTTCTTCCTCCCTCCACCATGTTCCTTCCTTCCTCCACCATGTTCCTTCCTCCCTCCATTGCGTTCCTTCCTCCCTCCATTGCGTTCCTTCCTCCCTTTGCCGCGTTCCTTCCTGCCTTTCCATAATGTATAGCTAATGCCTCATGACCCGGAAATGACATGTCTTGCTGCGACCATATTGCAATTAGTGGCCCAGATCAAGATGGACGCCCATCATCAAGAAGGTGAGTATATGCTCGAGAAATTCCCTACCAGCATATTCTGATAATCATATATATGCTATCTCAGAAGACAGAAGTCCCAGTCTACCGCTACTCAGAGTGCTGGATATATGTCTTGAGCCAATCGCCCGACATTTTGTATGTTCGTTGTTGGCTCCTCCGAGGCCCAACTAACACTTATCCTATTATGTAAGTTATCCAATGCCATGTGAGACTATTGCATTGACCGTGAACTATT